>VYXB01009653.1:382209-400661 GCA_013397135.1 Pachyramphus minor
CGCTTCTCTGCTCTCTCCTGCCAGACTGACCTTTGAGCTGCTGGTTATCTCAAGTCCTCCTCTGCTCTCCGCTGAGCTGGAATTCTTTTGCAGCATGTTTCAGGCTGGCAGCTTCTGTCTGGAGTTTTTTTCCTCCAGTCCCACTCTGTTACACGTCTCGGCCGGGGTAGACTTCAGTGCCATGCCTGCCTCCGGCCCAAGGCTGGGGGAGAGGGGCCTGACCCCCCACTTCAGGGGGACTGCTGCCTCCCTCCTCACATGGCTGCTTAATTTTTTCTGCGCAATTCCACCTGCTCTTCCGTTTTTTTAAAAATGGAGGCGTTACTAAAACTTTTGATTGGCTCTTCTCTGGAAAACCACCCGGACTTGACTATCCCAGCCCAGGGGGGCTGGTAAACCCACAACACAGACACTATAGGAAGAGTGACGATGAACAGGAGGAAAGCCAACTATATGAGAAGCAAAGAGGAGAAAAGAGACCAACAGACTGGGAGAAGGGAAGAAGGGCCAGAAAACTGTTAATGGAAAAATGAGAACAGGGAGAAGAAAGAGAGATGGCACATTTTGTTATTTAATGAAAGGCTTACTATGCCAGGTACTCAGAAGAATTTTTAATCTAAATAAGGCAACTGAGTCATCTTCTTAACCTGAATTCTCTAAGCGTTCCCTTATGACCAGATGAATGTATGTGTCATCTCATAATGTGATTATAACACAAGATGCAAGCAAAGCAGGTTTGAACCCAATACCTGTAGCATATAGGGACAGCTCTTAGGAAAGTTGAAAGTGGATGGAAAATCAGTGAACCCACTCAAGTTTTAAAGTACAGTGCTAGAGAAAGCTGCTTTTTTTGTTTAAAATACTGCTTAAGGATCAGGACGCCCCCTCCCCTTCATTTTCCCCTCTCAAAGAGGGAAAATTGGCATCTTAGTCCTTTGGTTTTAGCCACATTTCAGCTCAAGGAGCTAGGCAGATCTTGATCCCATAATAATTTTTAAGCCATAAAAGATACTTTGCCTACTCACCTTATAGGCAGCTAGGTGCAGCACAGACATTATACAGTAAATTTTTTTGCAGAGAATATATCATAAATTCATGCCAATTAGCAAAAAGAACTTAAGGCAACATCGAATTACTTCTGTGCTTATTTAACATGATTTTATAAGACACTGTACAATATTCCAGCTTGTTATTCCTCAGTAGTGTTGCATATCTTGTTTATGCTGTAGGGGTGAATTTCATTTCTACATTTGCTGCCCCTTCCCTGCCCCCATGTGTGACATTGAACTGCACTGCTTTGGCCAAAGTTGACCAAAGTAATTTCTGTAATAGAGACCAAAATGGCACTCTCAGATTTACAATGAGATTATTTCTAAAAATACTTTTAGATAACTTGAAGGAATAAATGTTGTAAAAACTGACATTTAAAAATTTATAAAAAGTGTATGTTTCATACATGTTTCCTTACTCTAATGCATACAGGCTCCATTGTTTGCTTTTCATGCAAGAAATACTGAGTGAAGTATAGGCACAGACTAGTTCAAATAATTTTATTCATCAGCTATGTGTGGAAACACAGGATACTTAGAGAGCCATCAGTAAAGTGATACTGCCAAATTCTCAAGTGCCACTTCAGTATGTTAGTGGATTAGTGTTTAATCATTACTTTAAAATGTGTTGCGGACTCCAAAGTGGTCTGCTTTACAAGGGGAGAATTTTGAAAAATTAAAAAATGAAGGCTAGATAAGAAACGCTGCCTAGATCCTGTACAGATTGTAGGACAATTCAGAATCTGAAATCAGAGCTGGCTTCCTCCGTTCTGTGACCAATAAGGTTTGTGTGCTGTGTGGTATAACAATATATAGTGAACTATAATGTCTGGGAAACTAAAGTAACAAATGACTATTGTGATTCTGAAGCACATTGATGTTTCTCCCTGTCCAAGATGGGGATGGCTGTTTGTGTCAGGAAAAGCTATTTTCAATGTAACATTTACTGGAAAAAAGCAATGCTAGGGGACGTTAAATTCCAAGCAAAGTCTTCAGGTTTGCAATATTAAAATAGAGATGATGAATCACAGTCAATGTAGATAAACCACTTACATTCGCAATGCTGATGTGGAATGAGAGAAAAAGCTCCCCATTCAAATATCCTGTTGGATGCCTGTATACAATCTGACAGGCAGTAATCAGGGGAAAGCACTGCTGAAATTAATTCCTGTAATACTGAGGGTTTTAATGAAAATCCTGATGACAAATTATCTCAGTTGTTCTCTCCAGCATTTCATCCCTTGTATCCTAGGTTAATTACATGGCATTTTAATAGAAGCTTTCTGAGCATACTATACATGTCGGAGAAAAAGTAAAATGCTGTCAGTTTCTGGAACTTGCCCAAACTCTCACAAATGTATATGGATGTAATTCTGATAGAGTTTTAACTTTCAGGTTCATCGTTTATATTTTTACCTGTCAAACACTCATTCAGCCTATCTTAGCATAACAGGTGGGAGTAAAAAAAACAGTATTCTCTCTCTTGCTTGTCTTTTGTGAATAAATTGAAAGAAGCAGTAATTGCACATCTCAAAACCTCATGATTTAGGACTAAAAAACATGATTACGGAATGTTTAAATTAGGCACTGCTGTGAGTTGCAAGGCAGGCAAGACAAGGTTGCTGAAAAGTGAAACAGATGTTCACAGGTAGCAAGAAAATTTGTGAGATGCTGAGCTGGGAGGGGTTCTTTGTAATCTCTCTTAATTTTATTTTCCACCCATATTGTCAGACTTAGTCATGGATCATTATTTACAAATTAGTATTTAAAATTACAAATAATATAAATTATTTATAGTCAATAAGCATTAAGCATCACTACTCCATTACTTTCATTTCAGCTTAGTGAATGAACACAATTTAGTTACTATGGTTCCTCATAAACGTTCAGCTGTATCTAACTTGACTTTGATAGAGAAAAAGGTTTAATTTAATTTTTTATTTTTTTTTAGATTTTAAGTAAACTTGATTTTTTGAGAATCTTTTGTCTGAAATGAACAAGTACTTTGAGCAAAATTTGAAAGTTTTCAGAATGATAACGGCAAATGAAAATAGACCGTTCAACAACTGTCTGGGAACTGTTTGGCAGGTTCCCAAGAGAGACTGCCCTGAAGGGAAAGCGGAAGGGGAAAGAGAGCTGGAGAGGATGTTCATCTCTGAGGACAACCTCACCAGACCTGGGCTTAGCCCAGCCCACAGCCCAGGCAGTCACACAGGCAAAACAGACAGGAAGGGAGCTCCAGCCTGGTCTCCTGTGCAAAAAGGCAGAGGAGGCAAACGAGGGCTACTCAGGAGCAGTGCAGAGAATTGTGTGATCATGTAGACAAAGAATTAGGAATGTCAGAGCTCAGCTAGATTTGAAATTAGTGAAGAATGGGAACGGCAGTAAGAACTTCTGGAAGTAGAATCAAAAGGACGTGTAAGGAAGATGCGGAGCTGTGAAAAAAGGCAGCAAATTTGGTAATGAAGCACATAGAAGAGGCTGAGCAATTCAGCATCTTCTTCTTGTTGGTCATTCCTGGCAAGTTCTGTCCTCACATCTCCCAAGCAGAATCTGGGAAAATTGATTTAGTGACCAAATAAGGAAACTGCACGTACACAAGTCCATGGGACAAAAGACGATGTATCTACGGATGTGCAGAGAGCTGGCTAAGGTCACTGCAAGGACTGCTTTGTATCTTCTTCGAAAGGCCCCTAGGAATTGGGGGAGATTCCTGAAGGCTGGGAACAGGCAAGTGTTACATGCACGTGAGCAGGAAGGCAGACCTAAGAAACTATTTGCTGATAAAACTGCCTCCAGTTTCCAGAAGGAAAGGATTTTGGAGAAAACCCTTCTGAAAACCATGTCCAGTCACTTGGAGGACAAGAATGCAATTGGGAATAGCACGGATTAACAAACAGCAAATTGTGGCTGAACAGTCTGAGTGCTTGCTGTGAGGAGATGGCTGGTATGGTGGCTTCAGGAAGAGCACTGGTTAATTATCTTGGCTTCTGCAAGGCCTGTTACAAGATATGTCTGCAGCCAAATTGGTGAGACAGGGACTTGAGACGTGGACTACAAGGTGAATGCACCCCTGGCCATATCATGAGGCTCCAAGAGTTGTGATCAACTGTATGAAGTCCAATTGATGAGTGGTTTCTAGTAACATCTGTCAGGAGTCAACACCAGTGCTGACATTCATTCATGCCTTCACTGGAAACAAAATACACCCTCAGCAAGTTCACAGATGATACCTGATTAGGGAAGCAATGAATACACCAGAGTCCTGGGCTGCCATTCCAAACACGCTCAACAAACTGGAGAATTAATCTGGAAGAAACTTTTCAAAGCTGAGCACAGGCGAATGCAAATTCCTGGTCATGCAGCAGGACAGGCTGGGCAACAACTGGTTCCAGAGCAGCATTGCATAAAACATCCAGGGGGTCCCAGCAGACAACAAAAACTCCAATGGGCTGTACTAGCAACAGTGTAGCCAGCAGGCTGAGAAAAGTGATTCTTGCTTGCCCTCTGCTTGGCACAACTGAGACCCTACCTGGAGGACTGTGTCTTGTTTTGGATTCCCCTGTACAAGATAGACATTGACATACTGGAGCACCAGGTACCTGGAGCACAGGACATACATGGAGAAGCTGACAGAAATGCATTTTTTTCTGACTGAAGCTGAGAATAAGGAGGAGTNCAATGGGCTGTACTAGTGTAGCCAGCAGACTGAGAAAAGTGATTCTTGCTTGCCCTCTGCTTGGCACAACTGAGACCCTACCTGGAGGACTGTGTCTTGTTTTGGATTCCCCTGTACAAGATAGACATTGACATACTGGAGCACCAGGTACCTGGAGCACAGGACATACATGGAGAAGCTGACAGAAATGCATTTTTTTCTGACTGAAGCTGAGAATAAGGAGGCGTGCAGGGGGAATCTAATTGTTTTGAACTACCTATTGGCAATGTACAGATAAGATAAAATCAGACTCTCCTAAGCAGGGCACCGAAATGGGACAAGAGGCAGCAGTCACAAGTAGCAACATAGGAAATTCTGTCAAAGTATCAGAAAAATCTTTCCTGCCTTGGGGGGTGTGTATGTGTGTCAAATACTGGCACAGGTACCCAGAGAGTCTGTTGCATCTGCGTTCTTGGAGACAGGACAAAGTTGCCTGTGCAAGCCCCTGAGCAACCCTTGAACTCAGATGTAACCTCAAAGCTGATCTTGTTTCAGTGGGCCCGGATCACCCCCAAAGACATCTTCCAACCTGATAATTCCAACAGAATTTCATTTTGCTTACCTAAATGGCTGCTTTAATGATTTTAACAATATTCCTGGAACACTCTGTATTTTGAAGAAAAACAGCAGTTAAAACGCAGATCATTATTATTACCAAGTATCTCAATGCTGCTAGGAAATATTATAGGAGTGGTCATGTATACCGGGATGCCAGAATAGATTGTAGGTTTTTATTAATTGAACAAAAAAATCAGTGAAGCCTATTTAATCCACACAGGTGAAGAGTTCTGTAGACCTTGTACACAAGTAGAGTATAAAAATAGTCAATTTGGATGGTTTACTAGCTTGGAAAAATCCAACTTAAATATATTTTAATATTTTTCTGTCTTGCTTCTTTCTTCTGCTTGAAATGGAAATCACTTTCTTCACCAGTTTTCCCAATCTTTGCAAGACCTTATACTTTCTCTTATGGTTCCAAAACTCCTCCAAGGAAAACCTACACAACTGAATTAAATAAATGCCTAGCTTTGGTGACAGACAGAGTGGTGATCATCACTTCTGACTGTACCAGGCTAATATCCAGGCTCAGAATGGACTTAGGCTTGGGTACAGATGGTGTAGAGCACTCAGCATGAGATGAGAAGCCTGCTACCCCACTTTTGCTGTCCTGACACGTTGTTAATGGTTGGTTGGGCAACTCTGTGCTTCCTTGTTGAACTGTCTGGGTCTTCTGCTCAGAGTACAGCTCTCCTGAGGGTAAAAGCAGGAAAATGGTTGTGCTGGATGTAGCCAGTAGACCTGATGTATTTTTCTAAACATATGTAATTATATATATTTCAAGAGTGTAAGATGGCAGCTTTAGGGGGGTGCATTTCCCAGTACTTGTCTCAGCCTTTCCTGGTCCGAAGTTTAGGTTGGATAGAAATTATACCTTTGTTTCTAATAAATGTTGGGCAGGGGGAGAGGGATGCCACGTGAATTTGTTTCATTGCTTTTTGAGCCTATTCAGGCTTTTAACATCTGCAATATCTTCTAATGCTTTACTCTATAACTTAATTATTCAGTTGGTTAAAAAGTGTATTCCCTTTTAGAGGCTTTAATCTGATATGCCAACATTTCATTTGCTGCTCTTTCCTTCTTGTATTATTATCAGGGCTGAATAATCTGTCCTGTTTTACTTTTCTCGGTGTGACACATGATGTTAGCAGTTTGGGCATGTTTTTCTGAGCTATCTGTTTACCAAACTGAGTTATCCCAACCTGCTTATGAATTCTCACACAGATACCGTCCCTCACCATTAATTACCTTACTTATCTATACATATTTGTCTATATGTTTTCTACTTCAGGTGAGCCCCTTGGAGCTTAGAAGATAAGGTTCATTTTCTTTGTGACCATAAAATCTCTCTTCCATTTCATTTTCCTAATAATTCATAATAATGATTTTGCTTTAGGATGATGGTTTCAAAGAATGGGTCACGGTTTCTCCAGTTGCTGTATCCCTATTTCAGAGTTGCAGCAGCTCACTTAAAGCCCATCACTGAGTATGTGTAGCTAGGACTCTTTGGTTTTTTTATTCCAGTTTCAATATTTATCAGCATTACTTTTCCTCCATGGCTTTATCACCAGCACACATTGAGATTATTCTGCAAACTTTCAGTCACCTTTGGCTTTTACTACCCTAAATAATCTAGTGTGATTCTCTGTCACCTCACTGTTTAGCCTTATCCAAATTTCCAATGGCTATGTAGAACAGTGCATTTCCCTACACTGATCTACTAAAAATCTCTCTGCATTGTGAAGAGTGACCATTTAATTTTCTGCTATGTATTTCCTATTGTCTAACAAGTTTTAAGGTGCCTGTGCCTGTAAAGAAAGGTTTCGGGCAGGAAACCTCCAAAGTCTGTTCCATAGTGAACACCTCTGTAAAGAATTCTTTTAACTTTACTGAGGTAGAGTCTGATCCTGTTCGGGTTCCCCTTTCATACCCCAGTTACTTATCAGCCCTAAAGACTTTCTAGCAGAATTCCTGTTTCTGATGTTCTTAAAAAACATTTTATATTGGTTTTATGCCTTTGGAAAATTGCTCTTCAAAATCGGTTTTTACTGGACTTACTAAATTTAACTCACCAGAGTTGATATTCTTTTTTATTTTTCTGGTTGGGGAACAACTTTCACTTTCGGAATTTTCTAATAATCACCAGTAGTGTCCTGTGTATTGAAATGGTGTAGAAAAAAGAGGACTCTCGGGAGTTTCTCTTTCCATATTCCCTGCCTTTTCCCCCAAAATTACTTGACATTAACTGAAAGAGGGTAGATTTAAATTAAATATTAGGAAAAAATTCTCTACTGTCAGGGCGGTGAGGCAGTGGAACAGGTTGCCCAGAGCAATTGTGGATGCCCCATCACTGGAAGTGTTTAAGGACAGGTTGAACGCACCTCTGAGCAACCTGGTCTAGTGAAAAATGACCCTGCCCAAAGCAGGGGAGTTGGAACTAGGTGATTATTAAGGTCCCTTCCAAGTCAGGCCATTCCATAATTCTAAAAAGTTAAAGTTATATATTTTTTTTTTTCTGAATTTCTTTCTCTCTTTTTAGTGCCTCCTCAGAAAAGGTACTCAAAACATGAAGGGAATGGTCATAAAATTCAAACCATGGGGGGAAAAAACCCTAGAGAAAACATTTGCAAAAATGAATAGAGAAAGGAAGGGTTGGTGTGAACATCCCCACATGGGTAAGAGAGAAGGAGTAGAACAAAGAAAGAACAGGTTGGGAAAACTTACACAGACAAATGAAAAAGTGATCACCTCTGGAACACTGAAGATTTCAGTGCATCTTGCTCCACGGTTCAGTTGAGTCCTAGAAATATTCTGAAATTATGAAATAGAGTGTTTTCTAAAAATTATACCCAGATATAGATAGAGGTGCGTATACATACATACATATATATATATATATATCTGCATGTGTGTGTGCATGTCCTGCCTCAAAAGTGAGGAAGACTGAGACAGCAAAGGTTCCAAATGTTTTGATGGGATTTGAATAGCGAGAAGATCCCCCAGACTAGAGGCAAATTTCATCCTTGAGCAGCTGCCCAGATTTCATCAGCAGATTCCAAATATCAGGCTCCACCTCCTGTAAAGACTCAGGTGTGTACAGATGTGATTCCTGGGTATATCCTGGCAGTGGCCAAGCACTGCACATGGAAGCAGCAAAGTATGGTACTAGATCATGTCAGTGCCTTTGTAGGATTCAGTCCTGCAAGCTTTTGCTCGTGAGCCACTCCAGGAGAGTTGCTGATTTCTCCCTGAGCTTGCTGCTCTGTACAAAAATGTTGGGTCTGTTTAGAGTTGTAACAAGATAAGGCTTTCCAGCAATGTCTTGCCAACATGAACATTTCTCCAGATTTACAAGAAGAAGGTATCTTACCTCTTGGAACTGAGCAATTATCAAACTTTTAAAATGCACTTAACACCCCTGAAAGGGAAGTAAATACAAAAATTAGTGTCACTATACATATAAATAACATATCTATTCTTACTCTAGGAGTTCTACTGGATTCTGAATTCTTTTTTGAAAGGCCAGGTTGCAGTTGTAAGCATTATTTTTTAACTAGGCTTAACAATGCCTAGTTAATTTATTTTTCTGAGGGCAAATTATTAAATTCCAGGTAAATTACAGCACTGATTGGTTTTGATTTGCACTTCTCGAGAGGCCACTGCAGAGGACAAGGGAATAAGCAGATGGAAGCCATCAGCACCTGGGCTGTGATTGGCCCATAAACCACGTTTTGCACATGCAACAGCTTTGATTTTTTTTTTCCAATTGGGTCCAAGATGTAAAATTTAACCTGTAAAGCCTCCTGGGGTTGGAGCTGTAGCAACTCTAAGGCTTCTGCAAGATTAGCAACTTTTTGCACTGAGCACTGAAGAAATGCTTATTTCAGGCAGATACCATCCCTACCCTGAAGCTCTCACTACCTCTGAGGTGTTTTACTAAAGGTCTACATGTATTCTGAATAAAAGCTCTCTGATCAGTCACTCTTCTTAATGTCAAAGAATGCTGGTTGGTATAAGGTTCTCCTTCACCTCTGTAAAGGGAGAAAATTCCTTCAGGAGACGAAACAGGATGGTTCACAGACAGCAAAGGAAGGCTCAGAGTAATAAGAAAGGAGATACAAAGATGCAAATAAGTTTGGGAATACTTACCTATTTTCAATGTAGAGAGGCTGTCAATATAGGAGAAATAAGAAGAATGCAACAGAGGAGAAAAGAAGTACTGAGAGAAACCTCATCACAGTTATATGACACAGAGAAGTGACTGAAGCAGGAAGAAGACTATACCAGGAGACACAACACGGTACAAAGCAAAACAAGGTGACAGAAGTTAAAACAGAAAATGAAAAGACGAATGTTCAAGAGACAAATTTAATTTTTTTGGAAAAAAAAGCTCACTGTATGTAATGTACACATAAAATGGCACACAGATAAACTATTTTTCTCCCATAATGCTGTAATGCTCCAGAATCTAAATGGGTTGTACTAGCAGCAGCTCTGTAAGGTAGGATAAGGTTATTATTTTATGTTTTTGGAGCTAAGGCGCTGAAAGACAAAGCGAATCTCAAGAGGGCACAGTGAAAATCTGCGGGTGGAGAGCATTTGGTGAGCATCACTGAAGTATTTCTCCCGCTGCAAAGTTTCATATGTTAGAAAAAAAAAATGGAATGAAGTGCAATGTCGAGTTGGACATAAAAAGTCATTATGGTACAGCGAGGTATGATTTTATGGTGAACAAACTTATTGTTTGAGATTTTTTTCCTGTTGTTGCCACACTAGTGGCCAACAATAGTATAATCTGTCAGAAACACTGTAGCAAATAGGCTTTAATAATTCCAGCTTGAAACACTAATATTTACTGACATTTGAGTATTATCTGCCAATATTGATACAACACATGTTCTGATGGTCCTGTAAAATGAACAACTGCCAATATATATTTCAAAGCTGTTCCTGATTTTAAATCTATAATTTACAGCTCTTCAGTAGGTTCCTGATCAAACTCGTCAAGCTCCTCCCTAATACACTAGTAACTCTTATGTTGCATCAGCATATTGAAATATCTCATGGTAGCCTTTTAAGTTAAGAATTTCCCTGCAATCTAACCCTTTCATAAGGAACTTGAACAGCACAATATGGACAGCATGATCATTAGAGATGAACTATTTGGTTTTTTTGAGAATTATTTTTTACTGATGACCCTTGAGACGAAATTAAGACTGACACAAGGTGGATTTCGTATGTTCAGGGTCAAGGCTCCTGACTCTCAGAAGCATTATCACACCACTGAATGTAGCTTTTGCTGAATATTCTGAGAATGCAGAAGAAGCCAAGTTAAATTGAGTCCTGAGCTTCTAGCAGCAAACTGGGCTGGCTGTGAGCACAGGCAAAGCAGAAATTGTCTAAGGTAGCAGGCTCCTGGAAACACAAAGGGCACATCCCCTAACATCTGCACCCCCTAATTTTGTCCTTATTAGGACAGGGAAAAACAGGTTGTCTGAAACTGCTGCTGTCCCTAAAGCAGGGGTGGAAACTATTGGTAGAATGCCCAGTGCCAGCAGCTGTGATAGCTGACTAGCATCAGTCCCTGGAGGCAGCCAGATTAACAGCATGGATACTCTAGATCTCTCCATTGCAATTCCCCACTTTCCTGTGGCAAGCAGGGGTGGCCCTGTCCCATCTGTTATTTTAGGAGGATTGACTGTCAGTTGTGTCTGAGCTGACAAACAGTCCTGTGCTGGTTCTAGAATTAAAGGCATGCAAAATGTTTACAGTCTTAAATGAGGAGTAATCATGGCATTACTTATATTTAGAAATTCGGGGAGCGTCCTTTGTCTCAACGTTGTATGTAGCATGCTACCCATTCCAAAATGCAGATGACATTATCAGTGTTTTACTCTCCACTCTTGGCTTTGTCAATTTCTCCTTTTTCTACCCCAGGTTCTTTGTGAAATGAATAGTTTAATGTTAAAAACACTTTTTATTCAAAATGGATGGATGGATGGTCTGCCATCACTGTGTGCATTTCAGATTTGAGCCACAATGGTTCAGTTTTGACTTTCCAGCTTCCTTGTGTTTTGGAGATTTTTGGTTTGGTAATTTCTACACCTTCTACCACTGGAATTTCCAGACATTACCAATTCAGTAGCCAAATTCTGGAAGTGGAACTTCCGAAGTCTCTGCCACAACTGTCTGACTAATTTTTGTGCCCCGGAGCTTTGTTCCTTCAAATTGGCAAACCTCAGACATTAAGAGATGGAACTGAACTATTCCTTTAGATTTGTGAATTGTTCTCTTGATCCATTCTGTGCTTGTACTATTCCCTCATGTTTTTCAAAGTGGCAGAATTTTTGAATGTAACTGCTTCCCTGGTTTCACAAATCAAGACAGATTTTTATTTAATTAATTAATTATTTCTTACAATTGTTCATAAGTGTCACAATGAACATATCACATATGTCTCCCCTCCTTTTTGTCATCTGTATTAGGTCAGGAGCTGTATTGTGAGGCTCATGAGGAACAGGTTTCTCACTCCTTATTTCATACTCCTTATGGCTGCTTCTTTTTTGATATACCACTGCACTAGGAGAAAGAGGAACTTTCTGTGAATTTTGCTCAGGCTTGGTCTAGGGCTGCACTCTAGCAAGTTCAGAGGCTTCCTTGCTCTTCCTGTTTCTGGCATAATTCTGGGTTTTTTCTCAGAGGCAAGTTATTTTTCCAAGAGTAAGCAAGCTCTGATGTTTGTATACAAACATTCTTGCCCTTCTCAGTGAAAACCCTGTGGGCATTGTGGCTGGATGCTTACTTCAGCTTTTGGGTTGGACAGTGGCTCCTGTTATTTCAGTTGTCATTATTGTCAAGGAGCTTGACTGGGTTTTATATTAGTCCTCAGTGAAGACTGGATGGTTGCTTCCAGTCTATGATAAAATACTAGGAAAATGCAAGAGGGCACTCAAAAAAAAATCTCTTCTTTGAGAGAAAGAAAATGGTTGGTGATTTTAAATTATTTTTAGCTCTGTGATTAGTGGTGTATAAATGTTATTTAGACTTTATACAAAACCCACAGTATTCTTTTCTTTGTACCAGACAACTAGCAACTCCTCTTACACCCACTTGTAAACTTAGTCACTCTTTCGCAAACTTTCACAAGCAAACTTCCCAAGGGCAGTTTTGATAACCTGGCACACTCCCCATGCCAATGAAAAATTACCTGCTGCCTTTCCTCTAACAACCAAACACAGAGTTGGAGCCTGCAAACCCAAGGCTCACCCAGAACTGTGGAGTGTTACTTTCCTAGATGCTTTAAGCAGGAGAAGAATTAGTTCATGCCTGTTACAGATAATCCTTTCCCTGCTAGTAAAGCTATCCCAAGCCAGTTACCCTTTGAAAACAGGAAGGAAATACTTGCCACCTCTAGGCTTCTATGACCCTGCTGGAGGAGACATTCACTTCTCAACACAATCGGCGCACCCTTTGATTTCTACTCATAACCTACTGGTTTCACTGTGTTTCATCTTGTCTCTCCACTGCACCAGACTAGCTGGGTGGTGAAACACTGCAAAATTATGTTAAGCAAGACTTAAGGGCAGACATCCAAGTGCAAAAGGGTATAAATAAAACAACGACAAATTCACTTCCAACCTATACTTTACCATGGCTCCTCTTTCAAGTATTCCATGAGGGATTTCTTTTGCACGGCTCTGCAGTGAGAGCAGAAGATAGTGGATTTGTGGTCGGACTTCTTCTCAGGTGGTGAACTCACCTCTGCATGGCTTCCATTCCTAAATGCCCTGTATTCCTTTGGGGCTGTGCTTTTGGATGCATATGCAAATACTGATCATGTCCTGTCTTGAGAGGGACACCACAGATATTTAAATGATTATTTCCTTGTGAGCCTGGCAGTGATTTTTAGCGAAATCCTGCCAGTTTTGCCTCCTGAGGTCAGAAGTGTTGTGCACCAAGAGTATATTCTCCCTTTATCCTCTGGCAGTCTGCTGACTAGCTGCCCCCACTCATAGAATCCTTTTCATCTCATCATGCTCCACTGAGGTAATTTATACAGTCATAATATCTCTATTACGAGATATCAGTTGTGCGTGTGTTCAGCAAGGTTCGTGACCACTGGTACCTTAGTGACATTCTATGGACATCACACTTTAATGACATAGATATCAGATTCTGTCAAATTCAAATGTTAAGAGTGTTAATGCAACTTGTACCTAATGTTTCAGATACAGTGTCTTTCTTGAAGCTCCTCTCTGTTTTACTGTGTGTCTAGGTACAAAGTGCATTTTCTTCTGATCTAATGGCACTGGAATTCCAGGCAAAGGATGTCACTTTTATAGAGCTATACCAAAATTCCATTAAAAAAAAAAAAATCCTTGTTTTATCTTATCTTGGATGTACAGTGCTCCTGGTTCCTTGTAGATACAGTCTCCCTTGATACAGAAACCCAGACACTGATTTTCAAGATAGAGTTCATTTTGGTCTTTATTGAGGCAATAGACCTTGGTTTTGGCTGCCTTCAGAGAACAGAATTTCAGTCAAGCAGAGCTGATGTTGTAATCTTGGATGATCATGGCATTTGTGATTGTCCAGTGAGCCTTCCAAGGGATCAGCCTACATCTCTGGGTTTGGACACAATTATTATCATTCTGAAAAAATTATTGGTGGTGTGGAAGGAGAACTTGACTATAACTGGGGTGGATTTAGATATTTCCCAGTCATGAGATGTTTTATTGTTCGCATCCTGTTATGCTTTTTCTGCTTTTTTAAAACTTTCAAAGTCAGTGGAGTAAAAGGACTGTTTTTTTTTTTTTCAGAATGGTGTATGAGGTCAGCTCTGCAGAGGTATTTATCTCTTTTTAGGAAAAGAGGCAAATATGTTGATTTTTAAAATTATGCTAAAAGAGACATCACATTGAGATTTTAATTTTAGAAAACAACTGGTTATGAATGAAAGACTTCTCTTACCTTCACTAATTAATTTTAAAAAATAGCCTGGTAGTTCTTTACTTTTTTTTTTCTTGAAATGATACCTGTCTGTCCTCATTCATATAAGATACCCGTAAACTCACCAAAATTATGCAATTTATTGAATTATGTGATTCAAATGCCACACATGTGAGATTTTATCCCCTTTCTCCCTCCCACTAATGAGGGAGAGAACTATATGTTTATGGGATTATACCATGAGCTCATGAGTCTTATGTGAAGCTCAAATAATTGGCATTGACAGTCATATCAAACAAAAATAAAATTAGGATGGTATAGTAAACGCAACATAGAAAAATGGGACGGAAGGCAAAAACCAACGAGCAGGGTTTTTCCACTGCTAGTGGTTTTGTATTTGGTGGCCACAAAACCATCTTTTTGAGATGTATTGCTTGCTGTGGTGGACTGACCAAAGCAAGGAGGCAGCAATGACCAACAGCTTTCTCAGGCTTTCAAGCAACAGATACTGGCTGATGAAGGGACTCCTAATCACTCGATAGAGCTTTATGGTTTAATTTGGTTTATTCACATCTAACAAATTTCATTTTGCTTAATTTTTTTTTTTTGAGAACTAAATTTTTAGTGTTTATCTATTTAAAAGCTAGTTCCTGTAACTCTTGGTTTGGAGTCACCTGAACGTGGGCGATTCTTTCTTTAAAGATTAGACCTTATTTCAAAATTTTGGATAGCTTTTTGATTTTTTTTCCTCTCCTTTTTTTTTTCTTTTAAATCTGGTGCGTGGTGCTACTGTGTTTGCAGAGCTTGATCCAGAAGAATCGAACCACATGCTTAAGGAAAAGAATGGCATGTGGTTCATGAACCCCATAATTAGTTCCCCTTCCTAGCTCTAAGCAGTAATTAAATCTGTCACTTCTGCTCTGCTGATTCATTTATTTAGCTATTTAATTGTTCAGCTCAATACGTCTTTATCTCTGGAACTGCAACATTTTATTCAGGCAAAGGAATAGCATAAGCCATTATTATTTTTTGTCCAATGGCAGGAACATGTAAAAGAAAAGAACACTAATACTAGATGATTTGGTGGTGTTGTCAGTTTTCACTTATCAAACAAAACAGTATTTAAGGGAAAACTTCAACCAGTGCTTGAGGATAGCTTTTCATATACAGGCTTGCTTCTCCAGGAAATTATGTCAAATTCAAGGACCCTATGTATGTGATCCAGGTTTCCATTTCCATAATGGGTTAACTTAAAGCACTTCCAGCTAATACATAAAACGAGTAGTCGTAGCCTGATCTGCTGGAATATTTTACAAACAGATTAAAATTGCAAATACACACTAAATTTTTTACAAACTAAACAGTATATTTTCTTTATACATTTTATTTTTGCGACATTGCTCATGGAGATTTCTGTCACTTGTCTCTCAGATTTATCATCAAATACAGCATTTTGATCTGTAAAGTAAAATGGCATTTGGAATACTTTCAAGCTTGCAAAGACAGCTCTTCTGAATGCCTCTCTGTGAGGCATATTTCTACACATGCAGTTTTCTTCACGTCACATCCTTAAGCGAGGTTGCAAGGTTCCTCCACCATTTCTCTCCATAGGTTGGAAAAGCTGGTGTAGGAAAGCAGCATGCAACACAATGACAAGCAGATCAAGAGAAATCAACTCAGACAGGGACTTTTGGCAAATGAGAAAATATTTTTTATTTTTATAACCCTTTTTTTTTTCCTCTCTGAACTCTGCAATGATAGCTGATCCAGGAAAAAAAAAGATAAAAAACTCACCAAAATTCAGAGACAAGGATATTTTCCTGACACTTCTGGCATCAGTGGCTCAGTTCCGCCAATTTATTCATCTGTCTTGCTGGCTAGATTTTTATACTATACACACAGCCTGGCATTTCACTCCATTACTGATTTATTTTTGCTGTCTTATTATTCAGTTACAACTATGTAGCTATTTAAGTCATAGCTCATGTTTTTCCCAGGTAAGCTCATTATTCTAAAAATCTTTTTACTGCTTACCTGGAGAGGTTTTTGTTGTTGAGGATTATGCTGGGCTTTTTATCCCTCCGGTGAGGGTTCTGTCCACTCCTTTGCAACGCAAAACATGTCTGTACTGCTGCTGTGGATACCCAGCTTGACCCTGCTTGAAGTGAAAGCAGGACCCTGTGTAAAGATCAGTTGGTGGAACTGGTGGCGTTTATTAGCCATATTGCATTCAATACCTTGGAAATTCAGCTGGACGTGCTGCCATACCTCTGACTGCTGTGCTGGGCTACATGGATATGCACCATGCCTGTGCCAGAATGGGGATCTGCTTCCCTCTCCCCCCTACCACCCTACACTGTCATCAGGGAGGGCTTTGTCAACCCATGGCCTGGCAGCTTTGGCGTGACAATGCTCAGTCTGTGTTGTTCATGTTGGTGTTACTGTTTTGCATCTGTGCAGTCGGGGTTACTCAAAGCTCTTTGTTGAAATATAGAATATTTCTGTCTCTGCTAAATCTAGGAAGTCTAGAAATCTTGCAGGCACTTTCCTTCTTGCAAGCCTGTGCATGTGATTTTTGGTTTAGTTTTGCATGATCTTCACTTAAATATTCTCTCTTTTAAATGTGTTTCTTCAAATTATCTTCTAAAAGTACACTCTTTGTTATGTTGAGCGCATGCTTAAATTCAGGGAATTAATAAAGCCGCAAAACCCCTCTGTGGACATCCTTTGAGGATGTGTGCTTTGAGGATAAGTCTGTGTGTGAATGGGTTTCATTTCAGAAAATAGTGTTTGCTGCACCAGGACAAACAAGTATGATCAGCATGGGAACGAAATGGAAAAAATAACATTTGTTTGTGATAGAAGTTTATTGTTGAGTTGGTGGAAACCCAACAGTGGGAATACAGGGTTAATTTCAGACAGCTTTTATCTCAGTTCTAAAAGAACATGAGGTTAGTCAATAGGATTAACTACTTTTGCACAGATTTGTACATAAACATTGAGGCACGAGACTTAGAGGGACATCCGCGGAGTGCCCTCCCTTTGCAATGATTACATTCTTGAATGTCTGGGGAGGGAATTAGGTGACAGTGACTACTGGCTTCCCCTCAGATGAACCTAGTTGTTGTCATCCTGCCATCAACAGACTGGAAATTACTATCTCAAAGGCACTTCAGAGTTTACAAGTAGCCTTATGGGCCTGAAACCACTCCCTTCTCTCACTCTGCGCTCCCCATGCTGGAGCCAGTGGCATCCAGGTACTAGCACGGTGCAAACTGAAGGTTTGTGAAGCAGTGCAGAAGCTCAGGGTCTGTGCACTGCTGGTGGAGACACTTTACTTGATCAAGGGTGTTTTGCTTTGCTTTGTTTGTTTGTTGTTTGTTGTGCGGGGTTTGTTTGGTGGTTTTGGTTTTGTTTTGTTAGTTTTCAACTCTAACTCACTGCAGTTAGAAACCTCAGGCTGGAGCTTCTCCTCACTCAAAACTGGGCATATGTTAGTGTAAAATGTGTCTAGATCAAATTAGATTAAATCACACAGTCTTGAAACAAATGCACCCAGTCTGTACTGTATTCAACATATTGATTTACTCATTGGTGTATTGGAAACTTCTTATTTTAATTAAGAGAAGCCCTCGCTTGTTCTATTTGTGCAATGCACCATATCTGTGGGGTTGGAAGCTACCTTTGCCCAGCCCTGGTCAGTGTACTTGGTTATATAAGGTGCACAGACTTGGGTACCTATAAATATTAGCGAGCAGCTGTCACAAAGGGATTGTGAGCGAGCTGCTCAGGACCTCGAAAACACAATAGCTTGGCACCCAGAAATACACAACTTTGATAACATATTACAAGGTTATGTACTGGGGGGAGAGGGTAGGGAAGTGGTGAATGCTTTTAATCTTTGTTTCTTTTAAAAAAAAAATTCTTCCTTTGTACTTTTGGTGTACATCGGATCTTTACAATTTTTATCACATTAGGATACGACATTCCTGGCCTTGACAGTGCTTTTGTTTGTGTATTTATAGCAGTTTCTGGTCATTGCTGAGCAAAGGCGATTGCCCTGCCCTCTGGCCCTTTCTTAAGCAGATTTTGGGCAGAAGCTCCTCTCATGTGGCACTAATTGAAGTGACTGGCGGAGGGGGTGTTGTGAGCACGCTCGGGCTCCTCTGCCAGGGGCT
>VYXB01009653.1:401226-476009 GCA_013397135.1 Pachyramphus minor
GCCGCGCGAGTGAGCCGCGCGGAGAGAGATCCGTCAGGGACTGTCAGTCGGGAAGCGTGGGCTTCCCTCGGGTGAGTAACCCCGCCGGAGCCGCCGCTCCAGCGCTTAGAGGCGATCATATCACCCGGAACCTGCTCGGTGTGTGCGTCCGTGTGTCCCGGGCTAATGGTTTCCCGCAAGTTTAACGTGAAATGGGGAGAGGCCAAGGGAAACCACAGGAGTTGCGGAGGGATTAGGGAGGCAGAGGCTAATAAGTTTCTGTAAGATGCTGTAAACCAGCATCGCTGTCAAAACCAGCCAAGATGGAATATTGTCCCGTGTTTTGGCATTGGAAGTTAGCACCTTTCATTTAGCTGTTAAAGTTTCTGGAGGCTTTTTTTGTTGTTGTTTTTAAGTTGCTGTGTAAACGGCCTCAGTAAACAACTGTGTCGTCGCTTTGTGAGTTGTGCAGTGGGGAAAAAGTGAGCTTCAAAAGTGTTTCTTAAAAGTTAGACAATATATGGTAGCTTTGAGTTAACAGTAATGATAGGAGGAGTCTGGACATCATACCTCATTATTATGGCTATTAATATTACTGTTTTTAAAGATGCAAGAAATTTTGTTACTATGCACCTAAAATTATGTTTTAATGCCTTTTATACATCTGCTAGACTGTCCTGTTATATTTTTTTAGTCTACAACTTGAACTGATGTTCATGATAACCCTATTAGTACTACTGGAAAAATAAATACTCAGTTATCACACATTACCTTAAATGCATTTTAACAGCTCATGAATACATTTTAGGCAGCAAAGTGCAGTCATAACTGGAAATTCTATTGCGTGTCTATCTGCAAATGTTAAAAAAAACCCACAAACTTGTTAGAAGTGTGAATAACATCCGGTCTACCTGTAGGTCTTGTTTGTTTCTTTTCTGTATGGTTCTAGGTGTAGAACAATAGTGAAAAATGGAGTCGAGCAGCTGGTAATCCATTTGTCCATTGCTTATCCCTACAAAGATTCCTAGTGCAAAGTTCATGACCTATCACTGAGAATGGCTGAAAGCAGAGTCCAGGAATTAGTCATACTAAAATCCATCAAGACTTTGTGAAAATAAAATAAACTGAAAAGCTGAGGCTTGCTTCCTCATAAACTTCTTAAGAAATTGTCATCTATTTAGTATGCGACTCGTTGTATTCAAGAAAAGGAAAAACTTGATCGATCAGGTGGTTATTGCTCCATACTGTCTTAATCTATAATCAGGTGAACAAAAATATTTTTACTTTACTTACAATCTGAAAGAGCTGGTTTCTTACGAAAGACCTTGCCCCCTTTCTTTCCCTCTCATCTGTGTCCTTGCTGCGAAAACAAGTCCTCAAGAATATAAATATTTGTTTTACTGGTTATGTTCCGTATCATTCTTACCTTCCAATTTATTCTGGTTTGAATATTTCCGTAATATTGAAGTCAGTTGCCATTACTCCCTTCAAAGACCCAATTTAAACACATTTGTAGAGTGTATGCAGTATGATAACGTGTAGTGCCATGGATATATTAATTTTATTCTTACGTGGCTCAATATATGTTACTTCGGAGAAGCTAGAAACACGAGGAATGCTCCATTAGTGGTATTGGGAAGAAATACATTAGCGCAAGTGCACAGTCAGTAAGAAAGTGCTTTTATTTGAAAGCGTTCTCATAACAGTGTACAAATAATCATAACCTGTGCTGCATATCTTCAGTGCTAGATTACATTTGCTTTTAGATTCTTTGTAAATACAATTTTTATTCAGGATTGCTGCATTTCTAATAGATGCCCAGGCTCCTTGTTTCTTTTCAGCCTATGCAGCCTCTGAATGCTGCAGGAATTTGCTGGGCAAAGGACTGGGTGTCCGTGTGGCGGGCATTTTAGGATGCAGCCTTTCTTCTTAGGAGCCAGCTTTGGTATTGTAGGGCATTGAGGTCTGAAAATAATGTGAAGTGAAATGTGGTATTAAAAATATAAGTCAAATCCAAAGACTGCTGTGTTGGTTGATACCCAAGAGCAAGCTGGAATAGCCTTCTCTGACAGATTACTGAAAATACGGTGAGCGACTTTTGCAAGCCGTGAGGGGAAGCGCTCAGTTTTCTGTGTGTGAAGCCGCTTCCCACGGAGCCATCGCAGGGCAAGAGGCTGTCCTGGACAAAGGACAAGGGTTTGCACCCGTCATGGTGCTCTGTGCTGGTGGAAGAAGGATAGGACATGGGGGAGCACAGCGTGACTTGGCCCTCCTGCTTAGGACGGCTGGGAGCCTTGGTCCAAGCATGCTGGGCAGGGACAACTGCGAAGGGACCCTTGCAGTAGGGCCGGGGTGTATCACTGTGGTGGAAAGTTGTGGAGCAGCTTGGAAAGCTAATGGGGGATGTGACTGAAGCGTGGCAGAAGTGTAAAAGAGGTTATTGCAGGAGGGAAGAGTTTTGGAGTGTCAGATGCTGTGACAAAACACATGGTGGTCATGGCATGATGTTTTGAGGGAAGAAGAGAGGTCAGAGATCTGGTGGAGCAAGGAGAAAAGGCTGGTGGCCCCAGGAGCTGCCTGGAGCCAAAGCTTTTAACGCTACCACAGGGAGACTCTGCACCTGGACAGATAATCCAGTTTGGTGGCTTTGGGAAGAAAGAGTCAGAAGCTGGGAAGTGACCGTGGGCGTTCCTGTTTGTCCTCATGGACCAAGGAGGAAGCCTTGGGCAACCGAGCTGAGGGGAGAGTAGGTGCAGCCGGAGGGCTGGCAGCCAGGAGGCAGGGGAAGAGTGAATAATCTTTAGCCTTTTCTGTGGTGCATGTGAAACTGGAAAGACATACGTACTGTTTGAAACACAACATAACGTTAGTAACCCAAAATTAATCGGTAGCACTGAAGCTGTTTACTTTTGTTGTTAGTCTTTCCCAAAGATTTTCAGTTAGTGGGGTCTGCATCTTCTGATGTTTATAACAGCATCATGATTGGAAATTGTACAATGCACAGAAATTTAGTTTCATAGACTTTGCCAGATCATTTTTCTTTAAAAGAGACCTAGTTGTACTTTTAATAACAGATGCACTTTGTTGTGTTCACTTGCTAAGCAACAGACTCCCTATGCTGCCTGTGAAGCACAAAAGCAAGGGACGCTTTGACACACCAAGTAAAGCTTACGTAAAGTTTGTGAGCAGCAGCAGAAAGAGTGAGTGATGAATGCTCTGACTTTTGTTCCTTACGTTAAAATAGTTTAAGGTTGGGTATTTTTCTCTGCAGGCTGCCATCAGCAATAGAAGTATCAACAGGAGAAAAATGGGTCGCTTGGGTTTTAGCATTAAGCAGCAAATCCAGGGCCAATAGGATTTAGCTGGGATGTTAAGGTTTATTCAGTGCATTTAGTTAATGAAGTTGGGGGGAGGAAGAGGAAAAAGTCAGTGTCTGGGCTTGGGGGAGGGGATGAAATAGCCTGCTGCCACGGGTGCGTCCTGCAGTGACTCCTCCTGATTGATAGATGCTTCACAAGACAAAAGAAGACCTGAGTGAAGGAGGTTTTAATTAAAAAATGCCAGCTCTTTTGGATTAAAATGAAGCAGAAAGTCTTTGTAACAGACATCCACCTATCCTTAAGGGTGTATGTTTTTACCCTTAAGGGTGTAGTGTCCATGGGCTAGGGGAAGGGAAGAGGAAGATGATAATATGTCCAAGCATCTATAAAGTGGTTATAGAGCCACAAAGATACTCAGCAAGCACAGTTGTATGTTAAAATTCATCAGGCAGGCACAGAAATCAAGTTCAGGCTAACAAACTCCCATTTGAGCACTGGGCCAGATATCCAGCAGACAGCCCCATCGTCCCCTATGCACACGGGTGGCCCTTTGCTGTGCTCACCCGTATTCTGAAGCCTTTGTGTCCCCTGCCAAAGGCTGTCATCTTGTGTACACACATGCTGTTCAGCATCTTGACTTGCCTTCTGAGCCCTGCTTTCTTCAGCACAGAGACACAAAAAACAATTAGTATAGAAAGTCATTGTCATTTAAAATAAAAAGGCTATGATCTACCCTTTAAAAAAAAATTTTGCAAACCAGTGTGAATTGGTCTTTTCTTCCAAGAGAGTTAGTGGTTTATTTTTTTGTCTTGGTTTGGCTTTTTTTAATTCTGGTCCTCTATGGACCGAGCTCCTACTCAGATCAGACCCTGTTTATTCCAAAGCTGTAATGGTCATTTAGAGTCTGATGAACTTTCTTGTTCCACGCACCCCTTCAGAGGTCTGTGCTTGGTGCAGTATCTAAACGCTGCTGGGAGTCACTGAGCAGCAATTAATACTGTCAAGACACAGCCCAGTGACCTCAGCAGACTTTCCTCCTATGAAGGATGTGGGCATCGATGGCAGGATTTGACTGTAACAGTATGGAGTAAATAAGCAGCAGGCTTATAAAGTGAGTAAAAAGAGTCCATGTACCTGTTGTTCTTGGCAAAATCTAATTGCTCAGACAGCCTATAGCTTGATATAAGTGTGTGAGGAGGATGGTGCAATATTTCTTAGTGTTTATTCTGCAGTGACACCTGGAAACTTCTGCAAAATGGTCCAGAGAAAAACTTGAATGTGTGATTTTTGACTTTGTTTCTTTTTGATCTTACAGATATTTTAAGATAAATATTTTCAAATACTTTAAAAAAAAAAACAATGAAAATGCTTGGTAAAACATGACACTCTTCTGCCTTGTTTTGTACTGGTTTTTTCTGCTAAATTCACAGTACAGTTCCTGAAAAACTTTTGGCCATACTTACAGAGTAGTTTAGGGACATGTCTGTAATAAGAAACAAAGAATAATTTCACTAAAATTGAAAGAAAAAAACAACCAAAACCCAAACAACAAGCCAACAAAAGCACTTTGCTGTGATGCTTACAGCAGGGCTTTCTAAATGTTCAGCCAAGTTTTAGGAAATGGGGGTGGCTCTGTCAAAACAGCAGTCCCAGGCACAACAGCAAGAGTCTGGGCAGCTGCACACAGACCATGTGGAGCTCTAGGAGAAGACTCCTGCCATCTTTTATATACAAATATATGTGTTTGTTGGTAAGCAAATAGAGATATTATTGCTGACCTTAGGATTTCATGAAATGAAATCTAAACAGCCTGGTTGTCTCAGTGGCAACTAAGGAAGCACAGTACTGTCCCAGATGCAGAGCATGCTACGTAAAACTGAAGAGGGATAAGTCTCTCTCTCAAAAAAAACTAATACTTTTGGATGTATCTACATGGTAATGAAATGCTTGGTGCAATGTTCGCACCACCTAGTCCTGTATTTATGGTGCTCTATTACCTTTACCCCAATGGGCTTGTATTTTCTCATCAGTGGGCAGTAAAGCACCTCTTCAGCATTTGAACCTAAATGACTAGAAAGACAGAATCTGAGATTTCAAGACCATAAAATTACTTTTCTGTGATTTCATTCAATTAACGAAACTGTGTGCGTACCTCATTAGCATGATTCTGGCTGTGTGCCAGCATCTGGCCAGAAGAGCTAATGGAAAATTTGCTGACTGTATTGTAATATTAAACATGCTATAGAACAACAGCAGAGATTTTAAATGAAAAGGCTGTGAAACATTAGGGACTGATGCAACCTTTGTAAATGCTGTAAATCCATTCAATAATTACTGTATAAGCTCAATAATTACTATATAGTACTGGATTCAATACTGAAAGTCCCTGAGCTACGTGGATCTGGTGGAGATTTGCTTACATATGATCAAAGGAATTAAAAAGACTGTCTTTTTTGTAAATGTATGTTATACCTGTGAGAGTAAATAAAAATAAAATGTTTTGCTCCTGCAAATAGGAAGATATGAGATCTACTGTTGTTCCAGTGGACAAGTTTATAGTTTCCATTCGCAGAAATGAGAATCAGGTTTGGAGTTGCAACTCCTTTTAATTCAGGGATGTTTAAATCAGCGGATGTTGTTCAAGTAGAAGGGAACATCAAAAGTTAAACCGTTAGATTTCTCGAAGAAGAGCAAGGGCTCTGGGCAGACACCGAGAGAGAGAGAGGGAGAGAGAGAGAGAGACTTTGTTTCCTGCTTTCTCCTTCCCCTATCAGCATTCACACTGTACAAGTTCAGATGCCTAGCAGGTATCCAAGAGACTGTCACTGTTAATTTACTGTGAGCATCCCATGATGCTTACTGTGGAGGGGTAGAGGAATCTGAATAAAAATTATAAGAGCTATCAAAACTTGTTTGCAACAAAATTTAATGTCCTTCAGTGTTTGTAATGTCAGATAAGTAAGATTCTCAGATTCTGACCGTGTCTTTTAAAACACTTTAAGTTGAAATGCTTAAATTTTGGAAGCCTCTCTTGTTTGTGCAGGAATGATACCTTTCTGACAAAAGATTCCAACATGAGCCGTTGTGGTGGAGCCTCCTGAAGCTGTATTTTCCTGTTGACTAACTAGAGCAGCTCCCCAAACAGCCTCCAATCCTGACGGAAATGCGTCTGCACTTGGGGGTGGCTGCTGTGACCGTCAGGTGCTGGGTGTGACTCCTTCCCACACTTCCAACCAGTGTTGCTGTTGGCCTCCTGTTTGCTTACAGGAATTGTAATTGCCAATATATCTCTAGGAGCCTCAGTCCCAGTTAATCTGTTGGCATATGCTATCATAACTTAGTATGTGACATCGTGGTTTTCAGCCTCTTATTGGCAGGTTAGTGTTTGTGAGTAATGAATGTTTGTGAGTAATTTCACCCCTGTCTTAAAAAGCATGGTTTTAGAAGACACTGATCTTTAGCTGTGACATTGTAACTTCAGCGATACCTGTTCCTGGCTGTGAAGCAGAATGCATTAGTTTAAACACTAGAAATGCAAATTTCTTCTTTCTGTAGCTGTTAAGGCTGTCATCACTGTGTGTATGGGTGGCTCACCTGTTACTCTCCATGTTGCGGTTGCATAGCATGACATCCGTGACCAGGTACTGGGTGCCAGCTGATGAGTGATATTCCTCAGTGGTACTTCCTAGGTAGTGGGGGAAACAATCTCTGTGCAGTTGTGTGAATGTACTTTAATGTGCTTGGATGATGCTTTTTGATTTCTCAGAAACGTCCTTCCTGCTCTCTTGGTTTCCAGTTTCAGTGAAACATAAAAGGCAGAATTATGGCTGTTTCAGTGACCTATCTTGATATTTCCATATTTTCTGTAACTAGCCTTCTTCTGACAAAGGTAGCCTTAACTTTTAGAGGGTCTTATTTACGTACTTTTTTGTTTGACTGGGCAATTGTATGAACACCACTTGTGGTGGATTACATCTGTATTTATAGCCAGTTTTGTTGGTAGTTACTTCTTGACCCCAGACTTGCTGGGAGGAGTTTGCTGACACACGGTTTGGACTTCGGGCTTTGCCTTGTCATTGCTGAGTTTCGTTTTAGGGTATTCTGCTCACTGGGACCTATTCACTTCTAATCCTGTTCATTGTCTGAAAAGAAATCTCCCAGCACTGTGACCTTTTCTTGCCTGTCGTACCTCCTGTTAAGAAACAGCCCCGATCTTTCTTTGAGTGGGTGTGTGCAGTTACTGTGGTGTTTGCAATAAAATGCAAGCCAGGCTTTACAAAACAAGTATACAGAAACTGTCCTTTTTACTGTGCTTTTATTACATTGGATTCTGCACATATGGATGTGCTTTTAGTGGGCTCAGGTGTAAAGGGCCCACCAATATATATCTAAACCTTTCTAAAGCAACTTGAATTCCCTCAGGAGAAATGCATTAAAGTTCGTATGAAAATGGAGTTTTCTTTTACCTTGTGACCTTTCTGATTTCCCATCACTAGACAGGAATGACCCAGTCTCCAATGAATATTATTAGTAATAGTCAATAAAATTAAAAGCAGCAGATCATACATATATTGGTAAATAAATAATAACAGAAGTAGCCAGAACTAGGGTTGCCTATGGCTACTAATAAAATGGCACCTTCCTTTTAGCTCTGTATGCCTCCAAGATCATACTTAAAAATGCATCAAAATGTGATCCTCTCAGTGAGAATATGGCTGAATTGATAGATAAAGAATTGTATTTCTAAATAATAGCTTTAAAATATACAGAACAAGCTTAAAAGATTGCAAATACACCTAAAATCCATTCCATTTCTATTTCCAATGCTGCTAATGCAATTCAGAGTTTTCAGATACATATATTTTACATGGGGGGATTATTTTATGTGTGGTTTATTAGATTTCTGCACAGTCTTTTTTTGTCTGTGTTGATTTCAAAGGTATTAGTTCTTACTTGAAACACTTCACTGGGAACTTAACCACAACTTTAAATGATGACTGGCAAGTTGAGAAAGAAAATTGTCAAGATTATAGTACCTTAAATTTCTTGCGTGTCTTTGTTTCTAGAATTCAGCCAAATCGGGCAAAAATTGTGTGCATGCTTTTCCAAGTTTAAAAGGAAGATAATGCATTCATATGTATTGTTATCACTGCTTTATGAGAAAAGTCTGAGAAACCAGTTTATTTCTTGTAATGGTCACAGAAATGTCTCAGTTGAAGTGGTTTTGCATTGGTGCTTTTATTCTTGATAGCAATTGCAATTTTTAGGGGATGGGTATATCCGCAGAATAAAACCACTTTGGCCCTGCATATATGTTTAAAGCTAAGGGCACAGTCCTCTTTAAAAATCACATCAGCACAGATTCAGTCTAATGATGTGTTTGGCTCAGCATGTCTTCTGCTGAAACCTTATTTCAAGAGATTATTGTTCAAAATTTGAAAACTATGCAGACATCTCTTGCAAAAAGCTGATAATCTGTCTAATGATCCTCAGCACTCTGGCGAAGGCTAAAGAAAAGAGTGTGTACTTGCATGCTTTTCATTGAGAAAGTTTATTACGATAGATGTCAAATAGGTAGGCTATAGTAATAAACAAAAAAGGGGTTATAGCTTGTTGTGAGGCAAGCTTGTGTGTCTGCAGCTTTGGATAACTGCTGCCTGTAACAGTTTCTTGTCTCTATACTTCTCATACAGGAATAGGACTTATAAATTTTTTTTTTAAGTGATGTGTAATCAACAAAATATGGAGAACACCTATAGCAATTTTAACCCAATATTATTCTGTTAGTATTTGGTCAAAGTCAGTAGTTTTGTGCAAGCACTGAGCACCTAATATGCATACCTATCTCTGGTTTGTATATATGCATTGTGACTTTGTGACAGAGATGTTATTAGACATAAATGTCTTCTGTTTATTGTCAATCTGAAGTCCTGTTGATCTTCGTTCCTAGCTGATGATGATCTTATGTTTGTAACTGTAGTTGTATTTTAATACAGTTTACCTGCTTAGTTTTTGCAAATTGAAATAGCTGTTTCTGTGTATTCCACTCATTTTCTGCCTCTAATTCTTTGGTGCAGACTGTGAAGGTTGACCTGAATTTTAACGTGTACAGAAAACCAAATGTGATAAAGTCTGAGCTGGAGATAGTCCTGTTGTAACATCCAAGGAAGGTGTTGAGGAGGAGGAGATCTCCACAAAAGCCCTGGCAGAATTCCTCCTCAATTATTCTGTTGGAACAGTAGGATGAGGACAGGTTTCTGTTTAATCCCTGAGGATTTCTAGGATCCTCTGTCCTCCTACATCCCATCTTTGTGATGACACAATAGTGTTACCCCACACTTCTGTTGACCTCAGCTGCAAGATGGCGCCTCATTGTGAAAGTGATGTGTGATACTGCTCCAGCTCAAATCTGAATAAGATACAAGCTTTTCCCCAAGTAATAAGTGATAGGACAAGAGGGAACAGCTTCAGTGGTGCCAGGGGAGGTTTAGATTGAATACTAAAAAAAAATTATTCATTGAAAGAGCTATTGGGCATGGGAACAGACTGCCCAGAAAAGCGGTTGAGTCACCACCCTTGGAGGTATTTAAAAGACATGTAGATGTGGTGCTGAGGGACATCATTTACTGGTGGACTTGGCAGTGCTGGGTTAACTATTGAAGTCGATGATCTTAAGGGTCTTTTCTAACCTAAATGATCCTACGTTTCTGTTGTCCCTGGAAATCGTATTTTTACAGGCTCTGTCTTCTTTCTCCATCCATTTCTCCTGACTTTCCCTCCCCTCTTCAGAAGTTTTAAACCTGGCTTTCTCTTTCTGTTGGGGTAGAAGAAGAAAGGATAGGTTTTGCAAGGATATCTTGTCTCAGTCATGGGACCAGTGCAAAGTGAGTGTGGTATGTCCATGAGACTAGAAATACAGAGTGAAAGTCTTTGAACTGTGTTTGGATAGAAAAAGCTTACCTTGGTATGTGGATTTTTTTCCACATCCCTGAGACGAGGTAATATTTTTATTGACATAGGAAAGGTCTCATGGTTGGTATGGGAAGACTACACCATAGCACCTACTGATTGTGTCCATCACCACTTTGTTTCAGTAGGAATATACTTTATGAAGCTTGTGTGTTTTCATTTCAGTCACTTGGAATATTCAGCAGTGAAATAACTAAAAGATCGTATTTTAGGCAAGCTTTTTTCCCCCCCGTTCAAATTAGCCTGTTGGATCTCATATTAATCACAAAACTGGACTCTTGTTGTTTTTTTGTAGATCTCTGCTGCTCTGTTGAATGTATATGCCAAGTCAAACTTCATGTTTTTTCAGTTTTTGAGGTATGTCTCTACTTATTCCAATTCATATGAGAAGGTATGGCTTTACATTGACATTCTTTGAAAATCTGCAAGTTGGATTAATTGGGAGCAAGACTTGTCTTGCTGTTTGAGACGCATCCTGGGCACTTGCTGTATGTCCATCTTTACCTATTATGAGGGGTTCATTTGCCATGTTAATGCAATTTTTCTTTGCTATGATTAGTATTAACCACCTGTCTTCCATAAGGGGAAAATAAAAATACTTCTTTTGGACAGCCCTGTTTTCTAATTTTAGAATTATTCTCAACTTTGATGTCTCTTTTGAATTCATCTCTGCTGTTGGGCATCCAGCCAACTGAACAAACCCCGGTGTATTAGGTGGGCAGATAACCATAGGGTTGGGCTGTGTCCTGTGAGGCACAAGACTTGCCTGTTTTACTTGGAGCTTCCACATGTGTGAAATGACTCCACCTTGATTAAAATGCAGTCGCATGTGTGCTGCTGTGGGGTGTTAAGTTTTGCAAATGTCTGGCCTACATTCTTCTGTTCAGCTTCTCCTTCTTTAGCTAAAGGAAGTTGCTTCTCATCTTACCCTCTACCAGGAGTCTCAGTAATTCTCTTCTTTCATCTATATTGTTACCTGTAAGTTATTTATAGACTATGATCATATCCTACTCAATCCTCTTTTCTGGATTATATAACTTTAGCTTCCTTAGTCTGTCTTCATATTCAGTATTTTATCCTCCAATTCCTGTATCATTTAAGTTAGCCTTCTTTGTATATATGCCTAGTCATTTTATATCTTTTTTTTGCAATATGCTGAGATAAGGACTGCATGCGATACTCCATTTGTGGTCACGTCATGGCTGTGTACTGTGGAATTATTACCTCCTTGGATTTCTACAAGATACATGCACATCAAAGACCAGCAGGTGCTGCTTCTGCAAACAGATCAAACTTGCTAAATAGCCTTCGATCTCCAACCAATTTTTGACCCTACTTTCCGATGGCATCACGCTCTGTCCTTCCAGACAGCGGTTGGTGCTGCTTATATTCCAAGCTAAAGGAACAATAAGTTTACTTATTATAAGTAAATATTGCCCTGTGTTCTACATTAGCACATTTCAAGTGTTTGTGGATTACTATCCTTTTTTGTAGAAAAAGGCAAACCAAATGGGGAGATGCAAAATATTTGCCCGAAACTACATGAACCTAATGCTTATGGACTTAAAATCATAATAAATCATTCATATTTACTTAATAGGTATTTGAGTTTTGGTTAATTTTAATGTGTGTTTGTCATTTTTTATTTCAAGAGCAACAAAGTAATAGTTCTAAAATAGAAAGAAACAAACTGCATATAAGACCAGATGCTGAACATGCCAGGAGTCTCAAAAAGCCAACTTCAGTTTCTATGTTTAGGAGGCCTCTGAATTTTCAGAAGCTTGATTGGTTTTGTTTTCACTCCACTCTCAATGCCCCTGCATTCATCAAACCTCTGAACTATCTGATTTATGTTTCTTGAATTCAAGATGTTTTCAGTTGGCGTGATCCAACAATTAATTACATTCATAAATAAAATGTAATAGAAATATCATATGGATCTATTAATGACATGTGTAGAAACTTTTATAATAAAAAAAATCTTTATTTTACTTTTCCATACTTTTCTTGTAATGTGCTTTTTTAGGGCAGTCATCTTTTTCCGGTAAATTTATCCTACTTGCCTAATTCTTTCTCTACCACCGTTTCTTCTCCCCTGATTACCATTTAACACCCTTTTCTTTTTCTGGAGTTGCTTATCTATGAAAAAGCTCACACTGTACCGACATCTTGTATTATTCTTGCCTGAGTAATTGGTAGAATTTCAGAACTAGCTTGTTGCTTGATTATCAAATTTATCTATTCATTTGGATGTAAACACTTTAAAAATTTTGTGCTGATTGTATCACCATTGGTGGTTTCTTACTCTTCACGTCCATATTTATCATTGTCATAAGTGGCCACATTTCTTATTTGCTTCCATGCTTGTCTATGCCAGAGATTAATTTGTTTCATCATCTTCGGTTGGAAAAAAATTGTGTTGCCGTAATATTGTACGAAATATTTTGATGCATGGTTCTGGATGACACTTTATCATAATTCAGGTGAAAGCCGAATAAGGCAATCTGTCTTTAAAATATGTCTGTTGTCTTCCGTGATGGAGGTCCCTTCCAATTGTTGGCAAATCCATTTTGACTGCTTCGTTATATTGGTTATTTAAAGTAATAATAAAAAAGTTTTAAATGCATTAAGTGCTTTAAGATTAGTGCCAAAATGAATGTCATTAAGTAGTCTAATGAACCAAGTGTGTTCCCTTTTGAAGTTAGCAGTCACTGAGATCTGGGAGAGCACTGTTAGTCCTGAAAAGCTGAAATGCAGTCCTGCTGTTCCAAGGGAAGCCCCAGGAAAGGGGACTTGCTGCAAAAATTGAACTGGAATTAGAAAATAACAGGATTTAGGGAGAGAATGTAGGCATTTGAAGGCATCTTTCAAACCCTGGAGCTGGAATCTTATCTCATACCTCATTGCCACTGAATCTGCAGAGATGTGGCTTTGATTACCATCTGCTCGGGTAAATGACTGGTTCCTTCCTAAGGTCTGTCTCAGGCTATTAGCAGGGAGTTAATCTTCCCATACTGTGCTGGGAGCAGAGGGGTTCAGGATGGTTATTCCTGGTTTGCCTCCGTGATCTGTAGAGCATGTCTCTTGAATGCCCTTGATATTACTATTAACAGAAGGGCAGTGAGGGGCAGCTGAGGAGGGGCGGGGTGTTCTGTGAGTGCCTGAGTTTGGGATGTTGGAGAGATTAGTTATTTATTTAATTATTTTACTTGACGTCATTTAAGATCAGTGGCCTGTCCAGGAGGTTTGTGTTGTAGTACATAAATAGCAAAAGAAAAATGTGCAGTGAAAGACGAGATATGTAGAAATAACAGGCTGTCCAGATCAAAAGAAACCATTTAGTTCCTACTTATACAGCTGAAGCCTTCTGTATTGTTTGGTTTCCGAAACAAATGATGCTGCCATGTTACTGCTGTCGGCTACAAAAGCCTGGGGGTGCCCTTGCAGCTCTGCAGGTCTGTCTGGCATCTGCCGATGAGGCCCGAGAACAGAAAGACAGTGTGAGTGGGCTCCGCACCACAAGTGTGCGTCCCCGTGGTATTTATAGGCTCTTACAGCACTGTTGGTGGGCAAGGCGCAGAGGCAGGGAGCGTGTGACCATGCTGCTTGTGGTTGCATTGTCAGCAAGAGAGAATAGGTGTGTGTTTGGTTTGATTTGGTTGGTTTTTGTTTGTCTTTTTTTTTTTTTTTTTCCCAGCAAAACGACCCAGGTTGATTAGTCTGCTGAGCGCAGGCAGCAGGGTTGTGTAGACTAGTTGTTGTCTAAGTGTCCGTGTGCCTTCTGGGATGAGCAGAAGTAGCTGTTCCAACAGTTTCAACTCGCAGACACTAAATGCAGCTACAGCTGCTTGTGAGCCAACAGTTGTGTCTGTGTGTGTGTGCAAACAAACCAGATTTTCAAGGTCCGAGCAGTAACTTGTGCTAAGTTTATTTGCATTGTAATCAGCTACCTTTGCAAGGTTAAATAGGAGAATGGGCTCCTATTCGTAGAACTTCCTGGTGTCTTGGAGTGGAGGGAAGTCTGTACCCACTAGAAGAGCCAGAAATGAGGTGGTCATTGGACATGAGTGACAGCTGCGTGTAATGCTTCCTTTCCTGTTCCCACATCTGAGGCCGTGCCTCTTGCATTCACAGGCTGTGGGATGCATCCCAGGCAGAGCTGGGACCCAGCTGCATTTGGGACATGAAGTCCCTAAGCGTTGCTGGCGCTGGGCTGGGAGTAAGGCAGCTGGGACCCACTGACAAAGCCTTAATCCATTTTGACAGGGAGTCAGAGTTGGGAAGGGATGATTTTGAGGAAAGTTAGGACATCAGAAGTTGATGCCACACACCACTATGGGCTTACAGTTATTGTTTCCAAACTGCTTTTGGTCCCTGGGTAGTCCACCTTAATTGCTTTGTTCTTCGGCTTCCAGTGAATATGACCATCAAGGTGCTTGTCATAAAGTCTGTCTTTAAATTGGAATGGCACAGGGAATGCTTACAGAGGCGTGCGCTCTCTCTCACTCTGCCCCCCTTTCTTTTCCCTCCATTTTTTCACTTTTTTTTTCCCTTATGTGCCGAAGAAAATGTAACACAAAATCGGAGTAACAATCACTTTGTACAGTTTTAACATCAAAAAAGAGATCGACTCGGGAGAGTTAAGTTGCAAAGTGCTGTGAAACAAGTGTTTTAAGAAATGTGTTAGTTGATAATGCTGTGAGGGCTAAGTCACTTGGGTTAACTCTCCATTTTTCCTCTGTATCCACTGATCAGGCAGTTATCAAATGGTAAGGAAACCCATTCTGGTGTGACCTGAGTTATTTTACTCCATGTGTGGCAGTATTCCTTGCAAAGACAAGCCTGTATGTTTCAAATTCACTTTCAATTTTTGTATATTATGCACCATGTCTAATAAATTTTATTGCAATTTTCAACAGCATGGTTTTTTTACTTATATTTTTAGTAGTTTTATTAACATTACTAAATTTTCTCTAGCCAAGCAGACTGATTGCCATTGTGTGAGGTAACAAAGATGCTCGATAAGGTTTTATGGCCACATAAAGGAAAATCTTATGTTTTATTTAATCTGAAAATATGACAGCAGTCTTTCTGAAGTAGTCAGTTATTCTTTGAAGCCATTCTGCACCACTGATTCTTAGCTCGTCAACGTCAAGTTTTTATTTGAGTGCTTTACAGATTTCTAGTAATACAAATATGAACATTAGATCTGCCAGGATGTTATACCACAATCTGTGGGAGAAAAAAAAGTGTCCCAGCCTCTGTTCTGCATCTTTTGTTTCACAGTCAAGATTTCTGGTGTTCGTTGATCTTTATTTGTATTTCATGTACTTGATCTGGATGTCTCTGGAAGCATGGTTGCTCCCAGTTACAAATGAGAGGTGTTGACTCAGCCACAGTGGTTAGTCAGTCAGACAGAGACTAAAAGAAAACAATTTTATTTTTCTTGATCAAGTGCAAGAGTAGATGCATACAGCTTTTCTGGTTGATATGCTCATGAATTCCTCTCCCCCCTTTTTGATCCATCTTTGATCCTGCCAAAGAATCTTGAATTTGAGCCAGATTTCTCTGGGAAATTGTCGCCTTGATGATGATATTTGCCAGGAAAGGGGTTTCCACAGTGTGTTAGCAGAATAAAGGATTGTTAACACACTGTAGGTGGGGGAATAGGTAACATGAAAACCACCATGGAAGAAAATTAGATTTTTGTTTTCTGCATCATATAAATACATAAGATTTTTTTTTTTCGGGTGATTCTGTCAACCTGTCAAGGTTTTGTCATGTTTTCTTTTAAATTGCACTATCCCTACATGAGAATTAATCTGAGGATTTTTTCAATTATTGTTTCCTTTATAACTTATTGAGAGGGGCGATGCCGTTATTGTAAAGAGCCTGCGTATTCATCTAGATTGGACCCTCGCCAGTGCGTGGTGGCTGTATTGTTCTCTCCTCTCTGTGATACAGAAGCTGTGAGGTCCTATTGCCAAACACCAAAGTTAAAGCTGAAGCTCAGACCTTTAGTTGAAATTTGGAAAGTGACTGGGGAAGAGAAAGTACATAGGGAGGAACAACCCTGTTGAAATTAATAATTTCTTTTAAACGCCTGCACCAAGAACATTCTCTAAAGATCAGTAGGGATGCTTATCTTCAAAACCAACATGTGTACAAAACATGGATTGAACTAAATGCTCCAGGGGCTTTAATGATCAGTGGGCACAAAGATGCTTTTGTTTCCAAATTTGTGCCTAAGGGGATGTGCCTGATCTGTCATGTAGAAGAGTCTTCTTATAGGCCACATAGTCCTGGGCTGGGTCCTTTGAGTGAATCATATCTGTTGCTAAAGAGACACATAAGATTCTCCCAAAGGAAATGTGGAGAGGACTATACATAGTATAAATCACTGTCAGAGCAGCAGGCCTTGCTCTAGTGGAACTGAGGGAAGGAAAGAATTTTGCAGGCAACTAAAGATATTTTTAAACTAAACAAAAAATAAAATTATTTTATAGGTTATTCTCATGCCTGGTAATTCTTGGGCAAATGCAGGTGACACACAGGATTTCTGCAGGGTAGCACTTACATACCTCCCGGGGGCCCAGGTCCTGTATTGGCATTTCGCTTTGTGGTGTAAATTAAGTCCAGATATTCTGACTCTGAACCAAGACCAGGTGCAGATCTTGCATGCTGAAGGTCAGTCTCAGGTACATAGACATGGGTTCTTTCCTTTGTGATGGAGGGCTGATAAACTACAAAAAGAAGATTTGTAATGTAGTTTGTACCTAAACCTATCTACAGTGAAGAGACCTGAAAACGTAAGCATCTGATTTCAGTTCAAAGAAATCTTGTCTACAAAACATGAGTAATGTGTCTCTTCTTCCTCCTTCCTTTAGAGGAAAGCTGTGATAGTATTCTAAGCAAAACAGCTAAATTGTGATAGAAAGATGTCTTTTAAAAAATGTTTTCCAGCCTATGGTCTGAGAACCGTATCTCAGAAACCCATGGCAGGTAAAGATGAAAAGCAAGCATTTTGCCTTGGGCTTAATTTTGCTATTCAAAGGTCTGCATCTCCTCTGGAAAATATTTAGGGATCTGTGAATTGAAAACAGTTGAAAATCACTGACCTGAAAATACATTCCCTTGTTTTCAGAAAATCAGCAAGACTGAGTTAGCAGAACATTTCTCTATGGTGATCTTGATGCCTTTCCCTCCCACCTCCCATCCTACTAATGGATCACATGGTCTATATCTAGAATATAACCTTTCATTTCTTATTGTCCTTCTCTGAGATCTTTCGATGTTGAAACATCATCACAGATCTTTCCTAGACTGCCTGTATAATTATGCAATGTACTGCAAATTTAAATGGAAATGAAAAGTTAGATTAGTTTGAAAAAAATAGTGTTTTCCACTTAATTTTAAATGGTCAGTCTTGCCAAAGGAATCTCCCATTATAATTAAGATGTGTTATAGTCCTGGGATGAAGGTTTATTTCTATTAGGCTAAAAAAAAAAAAAAAANAAAAAAGAGACGAGACTACTGTAAATGAAACAGATGTTTCTACACTAGATACCATAATTATCCATGACAGTGCAGCCTGCCTTTGGAACCCATGTACTACAGGCACAGCATTCATGTATTACAGACCTCTGACCTTAAGCAGATGTCATTATTTAAGTCATACGGACAAGCCAGAAGGAAGGTTAGAGCTCATTGATATGTACATAGTTCTTTATTTTATGTATATATGTGGTATTTTTGCTTGGAGTTTTATAGGAAGTTACCCCTAAAAGGTGTTTAGGGTGAAATTGGGCTTCCTTCTGACAGAACATGGTGGTGTGGCATTGTTTTTTTGGTGCTTGGGATTCCCCGTTACCTTTTATTTTTTTCAGCACAGAATGTGTAGGAGGTTGCTGTTCCCTAAATTATGCACTGAAATCACTAGGATTACCTGAAGTGGACATCAGCACGGACTTTCTTTCCCTCGAAGTAGCTGTCATCTAAAGTAACTGTCATCTTGATGAAATATGCTCATGTCTGATGATAGCTGCGGCAGCAGTCTTAAACAGGAAAACATTCTTTCAGTTCACATGATTGGGGTTTGTATTCATTGCAGACCACTTTTAATGCAGGTAGGGAAGCTGCAGCTCATGGAGTTAATTGTACTGCATTTTACTGGAGCACTGCTGTGATGTTTGTGACCTTCCTCCTTTCGTTTAACTGAAACCATATAATTTCATTTTGTGATATTGCCTGAAGCCACCAGGTTATCCAAATAACTTGCCAGGCTCAAAGCAAAACATCAAACTCTCTCCCTTTCCTAGAGACCCTTTCACCGTTCACTACTATCACCAGCAAGCTACCTTTTTTTTTCTTGGGGGCGTGGGGGAAAATACAACCCCAACCTCAAATCATCTTGCAATTACTAACACAGAAAATAGGCCTAATTCAGCTAAAAGGACAACTGAGCTATACAATAAAGTCTACCCTGGAAGGAATGGATAGATGAGTTCCTGTGTGAAACTGCACCCTTTTCTTACATTATGTGTATAAGCTGACAGCTGCTTTTTAGCTGAGTACTTGAAGTCTGGGGTATGTGCTTATGATGCCAGGAGAGCAGAACGACCTATGCTGAGAATTTCTCACGATTAAGTCACAGACCTATTAAAGCTTAAGCAGCAGCTCAGCAACACTGCAATGGTATCTTACTGGTAAGATACCAGTACCTAAACAGGGATTCCTTACACCCATTGAAACATATGCTACTTTCATCTCTTCATGAAAGCACCTGCCTTTAAGCAATGGTGAAAAGATGCTTACAGGTTGTGAGAGGAGCTTCAACTGCACACTTTCATATCCCTGCAGAAGCATATGCAGCATCAATATGACGTCTAAAACACAGGTGAAAAAAAAATCTTCTGTATGTATGACCTCAGTTTTGAAGAACAGGGAACTGCGTGGTTGCAGTCACTATATGGGAGCTAGTTCTGTCCATCACCCTGTACAAAGTCTGGACCACTTGGTCCTCTGCAGTTATGGTCCTCCTGGGCTTGGTGCTCGGGGAGAAGCCCAGGCAAAAATTGTTGAGCTGATGCCAAACTGCAGCCGCCCTCTGGCTGTCTTACAGTCTGTGCTTTTTGATGCCTTTCATAAAGATAGGGAAGAGAAACTTGTAAAGGCTTATTTGTAAATGGTTTGTTACTTTGTTATATATATTTTAGGGAGGGGTGGAAAAACCCCTTAAAACTTTGAAAACTGTAGGAATTGACAGCTCGATTCCTCCTTTTACCAAAATTTGCCTTTTTTTTGCATCATCCACCTTGCTGTTGTGAAATGGGGCTGGAATGTAACAGACCAAGATAGGGGCAAACATTTGTATTGTCTGGATCTCTAAGGCCTTAAAGGAGCCAGTGAAACTGTGTTGAGTTGAGATCTATTTTATTGTACTTTTTTACATAGTGCTGTAGAGTTTCCTTCTGTAAGACTCAAAGTGGTTAAAGTTTAAAGAAAAATAGATGAATTACAAAGAGGAGCTGTAAGAGTTCACTCTACAGTTAGTAGTGTTAGTAGTATCTGACACCTGTTTCCAACCACAGGTGGAAGGCTGCATAATTTGGCACAAAGATACACAGAAATAACCCCAGGCATTGTTTCTGTGTGGCATTAGAACACATCAAAATTACTTAGGGCATGACAATATTTAGATCAAAGCTTTAGAGCTGAAAGGGCATCCAAACCTAACTGCACCTAAAAAAAAATCAAATAATCCTTGTAAAAGCTTTGGCACAGCATTCCTTTGTTGGGGGGGAGATAACTTGAAAAAAACCTGATGTTTGCATTGATTGAAAGTGAAAATTTTGACTTGTATGTTGGCAAAAGTCACTTTTAAAGGATGAAATTGCATTGTCTGTTCTTTTTTTATAGAGAGAATATTAGTAATCTGATATGAAAATGTCATTTAGCTTCTTTGTTTGATATGTGAGTCAACAAGTGTGCCCTACGAGTTAGCCATGCAATATATTCAGCATTGCTAGTACTGATGAGCATAAGTCATTTCAGTTCCAAAACTTTCTGGGGGCCAAAGTAAATTGTGTTTGAAAATCACTAATATTCTAAGAGCCCTTTTGCTTTCCAGCTCATGCAGCTCAAGTTCTTAATATCGAAGGAATGGAAGTTTAAGGCATAGTTTATATTCTTTTATAAGTGTGGTGGGCATCACAGTTCCACACACACAAAAAAAAGAGATCCATGGGTAGAAGGGAGCTTTTGACCTCCCAAGCCCCTTGCTGATAACAAACTGTCCCTTTGCATCCAATGTCCTCATTAAGGAAAAAAAAAAAAACATTTAACTGAGGATTTGCTTAGGCGCAGGAGCTTAGGAAGTCTGAGCTTTTCTGTAGCTTAGCTGTTTATCTTACTAGTTTGACCTAATAAGAGTAGGAAGTGATTTTTCACCTAGAGGAAAAATAAAGAAACTATAGGGGGCAAACCTCTAAGTTGAAATTGGATAGGTTCTTTTAACAGCAACTTTCAGTTTCTGTGTTAGCCTGTGGAGAGATGTATCTCTGTGTCTTTACTGTAAACCTTCCAGTCTTGAAGCAAAAAATCTGTTTTCTGGGCCACATTGGAAGAGTCCTAAATTATGCTTTAAAATTAAAGCCAGCTACAATCTGCAGAGACCACGATCCATTCTATAAAACAAATGTTAAAGTGGGAAGGATCAAAACAATGTGAAAGACTTCAGTTCCAATTGCTGTCCAAACTATAACACATTTTGGAGTGACTCTGCAAGATAGGTATAAAATATGGCTGTTGCAAATTGGTGATGTTTTGCTCTCATTTTGCAATGTTACACTGTAAGAAAACAAAGCCAGCCAAGTTCTGTTATCTGTTTGGCTGGTAGGGAGATTTTCAATGACTGAAGACAAATGCTGTAAAAGCTTTAGCTAGTGGTAAACCCATCACAGGACTGAAGGAAAAACTGCTTTGGCACAGATGCCGTTCTTTTCATGGAGAAGAGCATGGGGCATCTCTTGGCAAGTGAACTTTGTGGATGTTGCACCTCTTAAGATTTTTTTCATTTCCATAAAGCTCAAAGGACAAGTGGTTTTTTTCTGAAAGGGATTTATCACTGCTATCTATTAACTGCCTTAAACACTGTATACTTTAAATATTTTACAGCTACATAAAGGATTAGGGCTCAGGACACTATGGTTTTATGCAGCTTATCTGTCAAATGGTTGTTATACCTTCATTTTCAGAATATGTTTTACCTAGAAATGTGATTATGAGAACACATTTTTATAGATAACTTCTTTACACCAGGAGCAAAAAGTGGATATATGAAGTCACTCCTTGTAGGTCTTTTCATGTTGGCCCTTTGTTTGGGTCATCGAAACCTTTAGCAGTGTGTGAGAATAATCTCATTTAATGACATGAACAAAGAACCAGCTCTCTGTTTTCCAACGTGGCAGAAAATAAAGTATAAACAATTTTCCAAACATAATTTATAAATTCATAGCAGTGACATCTTGCCTCTTGCATAAGAAATACAGCGTACACATACTAAGCAGAGCAGTTCATGGTAACCAGATGCAGGGTCATCCATTAGCAATACTTTATCTGATTAGTATTGTTAATGGAAGGGCTTATCCAGCCATTTTGTAAAAGCGGATCTGCTGTAGATCATGATTTCTTGTCAATACAATCATCAAGGCTAACATGGTTGCAACAACCCTGTTATTAACCTGCTAGAGAGAACTGGACAGAAAAACCTACCAAGCAGTCGGTGAAACAGAGACCCTTCCATTTATTTTTCTTCCATGCATAACATTGCCCCCTGCACTGCCACCTTTTCTGTCATTTCACTTGGCAAGACAAATTATTTCAGCAACTTTGTTTACTCAGCTTCTGATGTATTCAGTGGCTTTATTGTGATAATTTATGGTAGTTTTGATTTTTGAATTCATCATGGTCTTGATAGATGAAAAGGTAGTACAGAGAGGGCATACTTCTGGAACAGATGGAAGTACCATAGTTACACCATAGATTATTCTAAAAGATGTAGATTAGGAAGCAAAACAAACATTCATCTTCTACCTGAGAAAAGAATGATCTTGAGATTGGAATATCCTAAATTAGCTTTGAAGATGGCCTATCTAATATTTTAATTTTGTACAATACAACTTCTGTTGTTTGTTGAAGTATTTCTGACAACAATCACAGTATTTAATGATCTGTCTTTATTATAAGTAATATGGTTGGATATTAACAATGGAACACAATTTTAATCAAGTAAAATTTATGTAGAAATCTGTTCAATAGGTAATATTTTGTTTGGAGTTATAGTAATTTTGAGTTTGATTTTGAAGTTACTCTTCAGTTAAAATATAGTGGATTTCTTGTTTATTTTTAATAACCTGGGGGGGGGAAATCTTCTGCTTAGACATGACACATGTTTTTAAACAAAACAGGTTTTCCTAAGCTATTGGTCTAGCTCTGAGTAGAAGATATTTCTTTTTTAATTTGAGACAGTGATAAGTTTAAAAAGCTGCTGTGAGTTTAAAGTAATTAAAAAATAATCCTGAAACAAGTAAGAACATACTGTGACTTACGTGCATGGTAACATGCAAGAAGTAGCTGTGCTATTGCAGAGCACTGAAACCACAGAGCTTGTCTTGGTATTGATCACGATCCCAGCACTGTACTGTCTTTGCAGCTCCCATGTCAGACCCTCGCAGCAGGAAGTCAGCTCTTTGTTGCCATGGTTGTAGAACTGCGCTATTAACTTGGAATATCTTCTCAAACCAAACCCATTCCTTCCCTGTTTTCAAGAATAAGATAAGATTCATGAAAACTTTGGAAATATTTTGAGTTTTATGTACCTCCTGCTAAGACTAGGTGATTTTCATTGACATTTGATTATAGGAAGGGATAGTGTTTCTTTTCCTAAAATTATAACTGAGCTTACCTACTTAATTTTAGGGTTTTTAAAATATCCTTTTACGTATCAAAGACTTCCCCTGCCATGTTTTTCTTTTTCTGTTTCTTTCTTTATTGCACACACTTTTTTTTCACTCATTTTTGTCTTCTAACCATGCGTGCATTTCTTAGGTTCCTTGTCCTTTTCTTTATTTTCATATTTTTCTTATTTTTGCTTTTCTGTTTTGTCCCTCCACGTTTCCCTGCCCTGGATTGGATACAGGACCTCATGTCCCTTGTTCTAGGTGTGTACGTCCCTTCCTGTTCATCTGCCTGACTCTTTTACCCATTTAGGTAGGGGTAGGAGTAAATCCTGAAAGATCTGAACAAGTGTTTTCTGGCAATAAATGCATCTAACATTGTCTACCATAACCACAAGAAGATTGCAATTCTTGAATTGCTGCATGAACTGAGAAACACTAAGAGCTTTAAAAACCAGCCAAAAGACAACAGCGTGCAACTTTTAGCAATGGGGACAAATGAAAAAAAAAATCTCAGGCCTTTTTGCAAAATTAAGATTTAGATAGAGAACAAAAGTCACACTGACGGTAGAGAATTGTGTGATTGGTGAGATGGTAGAGCCAAGGAAGACCAGAGCTGGAAGGTCTGCTGTGTTTTATCCCTCTTGAACTTTTTAAATGTTACAGGAGATGTAAGAATGAAAGATCAAAATACAGACTAGAGAAAAGGAGATGGCTCTGTGTGGGAGAGATAAATCAATAATATCAGCATATTAGTCCAATTTTTTGATGAATTTACCTGGAGAGTAAGACACAGAAGGCAAAAGAACACAAGACAGGCCCATGTCAGATCTTCTCTAAAAATGATGAAGGGAAGGTGAGGATTAATCACTTCTGTAATAATTACAGTGGTAGGGAAAAAATGCATTAAAAGTCTTGGAGAAAAAGCTTCTGACTGACTCTGTAGAAAGCAGTTGGATGGCCAGGGTACTGATAAAACAACTCACCAAAAAGAAGATACTAAAGCCTTCAGTGAAGACAGGGGTTTGTACAAGAAGTAGAAACCACACTGCAAGAGATCAAAAAATGGAGAGAGTTGGGGTCATTCAGCCTGGAGAAGAAAAGGCTCTGGGGAGGCATAGAGCATCTTCCAGTATCTAAAACAAGGCTGGAAGAAGGTTGTGGAGGGATGTTTTACAGAGACGTGGAATGAGAGGTCAAGCGGTAACAGCTTTGAACTGAAAGAGGGGAGGTTTAGATTAGATACAAGGAAGAAATTCTTTACTGGGAGGGTAGTGAGGCAGTGGAACGAGTCGTCGAGAGCAGCTTTAGATGCTCCATCCCTGGAAGTGTTCAAGGCCAGGTTGGATGGGGCTTTGAGCAACCTCGTCTAGCAGAAGGTGTTCCTGCCCATGGCAGGGGCACTGAAACTAGATCTTTAAGGGATCCTTAAGGTCCCCTCCAACCAAACCATTTGCTAATTCAACAAATAAACAGAAGATAATCAGACATAGCAGATAGGTACCAAAAAGGAGTTAACAGAAAAAAAAGCAAAGAGAAAAGAGCAACTGGAGCTAGTGTAAGGAAAGGAAGCAGATGCTATGAGGCAGTAAGGGATGTGGTGAGAGCCCTAGGAGACTAACAGATGGACTGTGGGGTTTTTTTTAAATAAAAAAGCAAAACAAATCCAAAAATAAAACAAAACAAAAAAAACCCAAAAGCCAAAGTCCAACAAAATAAGACAACAACAAAACCCATTAATGACATTCAGGGAACTCATGGGCTTAATCTGCCTTCAAGAAAAAAACCTCATAAATAGCTAGGATATTGTAGTAAAATGGCTAAAATGTTGTAAATAGGTGTAAACTGCAGGTATGGACCCTCAGATGCTGTAAACTGAAAGGTAGCTGGCACTGAATTTTTAGTTTGGCACAGCTCTTCCTGTATACCGAAGTGGGATTGCCTTTTTATGTGCTGCAGAACATGTGCACATTAATGAGTTTAAACTCATGCTCAAATGCTTTTTGTATCTAGTACCTCTCATATCTTGTACTCTTTGTGTCTTTTCTGCATTTTGTTTCATATCCTGAACACATGCAACTATAGTTCCCAAGTTGATTCTCTGAAAAACTATCTATGAGGTGAAAATTTTGCACACTTAACACAGTATCTACTTGCATTTGGAGTTACCAGAGATCTAATCAATGGGACACACTCAACTTTCAAGTCATAGAGTTATAATCAAATCAGGAGATATCAGCTCAGTCGGAACTGATGTGCTTTTGATGACTGTGCTCCAAATTTGCACTGGTATCCTTCAGAACAGAATCCAGCCACTTGGTCTGCACAAATATAGGCAGGATAAGAGGTTTTCTCAGGGAATGAATTACTTATTCCTTGCTAGACACATAGTCATATACCAATTTCCTTCAGGTTTTTGTATTGTAAGCTTAAAGTACTGAAAGTGACACAGCAGTCATCCATGCCAAATTATAGAGAGAGTACAGCACAATAGCATGACACCAATGCATCCTCTAAGGTATGCTTAAACATCCTGATGCCATATTTGACTTAAAGGCTATTGTTGTCCTGTTACTGGGACTGACAACTGTGCACTTCCCCTCCCTATACAGCTTCTCGACTGAACAAGCTACCGAATGGAATATGCCCTAAGTGGCCATATTTTATATTAAAATTTGATTAAATCCATTCTGTAGGCCACTTCAATGTGAATCGTAATTATATTATTCTGCCAGTAACTGAGGTAATATGATAAGAAGAATGTCACATTCTCTGTACTGCTTTTAATGGAGTATGTATTATAGCTTGGTGCTTGCTGTATTCAGCAATCCTCACTTAAGAAAGAAATTTAATACTAAATGGCAGCTTAGAGCTGTAAAACTTGGTGGGTCACACTCTTCCTGCTCATGCATTAAGCATCATTAGGTGTAATGGAAATTTGCGCAAGATGAAAAGTCCAGTGCAGGATTTGAAAAGAAGTGAGGGCGGTGATAAAATATCCTCATATTATCAAATATTTTTCATATACACTCTTCATTATTGCAAGGCAAGTGGGGGCACTGTACTATCTTGGTTGACCTCCTCTGTGACTTATTTTCAGCTCATCTCCTTCAACAGATGAGAATGGACGTGTCTCTCTGTGGCAGTTTGCTTTACTGCAGCAGAGCTAGCAGTAACATTCCATAGCCTTCCCTTGGAGAATGCAGCTCCTTGTGTACTGGCATTGTTGTGTGGCTTTGTGTTTTCAGCTATCTCATACAGTTTTGATTTTAATGAGTGTCCTTAAAAGAACAAAAGGGGAAAAGTTGTGGTGAAGAACTAAAGAACCGAGAAGTAGGTAAGCAGTTAGCACCCGTGTGTCAGGTTAAAGAATATAGTTTCCTAGTGGGTTTGTGTGTTGCGGCTTCTCCAATATGCAGGATACAGTAATCTATTCCAAAATGACGGTTCACAGTTGCTTACATGATGCCAAATGGCCTGGAAAATCACATCTATAGTTTTAGGTTCCCACGTGTGCAGCGTACAGTTGTAGGAAAAGAGAGCCTTAAAAAAAGATAACTCATTTGGAAAACGTATTGAGTTCAGTGAATAAACAGCTTCAGACGAGCAGTAGGGTCATTGCAGATGCCAGATTTAGAGCTTAGTTTACTATGCTACTGTTTCTGGGAGGTCATTTTTGTCTTAGTCCTCTCCACACGTCATTCTGTTTTCCTTAAGCACTTCTGACAACATACCCATTGTGCAAGCATTCTTGGACAAACTTCCAAGAACAAAGGGTTTGTGCTTTGTATCCAAAGAAGAGCCGCTCAAGTCCATTGCAATTAGTCTGTGGTGGCCAAGGCACTGGAAGTAAGTAGGGAGGTTAGTGGGATGCTTCCCAAGTGAAGAAATTAAATTTCTGTGTATAACCAGCCTATATACCTGGCTTGTCTTTGGCTTGGGAGCTGCACATGCAAAAATTAATGGCTCTGCTCTGGGCTTGGATGAAAAAAAGAGTATGTTATTGTTGTTTTGGGTTGGGTTTTATTTTTCTCTGTGCCAAACATGCTAAAAGTGTCAGGAAAAAAAACCAGTGACCTTGTCTTGCTAAGCCTTGAAATGGCATTGGATCAGCAGCTGACTTTGGCCAAGTTCTCTTGTAAAAACAGCCCCTGTAACATTGCAACATGTGAATAAACAGCAAGTGTCATTCTAATAAGAACACAAAGGTTGAATATAAAAATAAATAAAAACAAGGATAAAAATTGCTGACCTGAGGCCCAGTTCTCAGTCACAGAAGTCAGGGGACTTTTCAGTGTGTTTCAAAGCAAGCAGCATGTCAGGGTGACAAGGGTTAGTATATTTCCTGGTTCCACTTGTATTTTCTCTCAGTGCCACCTTACAGTGATCACTGTTTACGCTGTGATCAGACCTTAGTAGCTCTACTGGATGTGGATCTTCTTTTGCTGGTATTGGAAGTGCAAATTTTTAGTAGTAGTGAGTTTTGTTTTCACCTCAGCAGCGGATTCAACTTTGGCGATAATGAAATTGTCTTGTTGTGTTAGCTGTTGCCTCTTGTGGCTGTGTCTCTTCTTGTTGGGCTAGGCTCTAAATGTGGGATGTCACTGAATTCATTAATACATGGAAATGATTCATTTAAGGGAGGTTTCTTTCCCCTCTGTACATGCTTGCTAATTAGCAGATGAATTTTGATGTTCTAATTGATCTACTGCAGAGAGACAGCTGTGCGCCCCAGCTGTCCTCCGCTCCGGTGGGCCTCCTCTGCAGAAGGGAGGCAGCAGCCCTGCTTCTGACAAATTGATTTAACTAGAGTGCAGTGCCTTGGGGGAGCTGTACACCACGCTGTCGCTGCAGATGATTGCAGCCTTTGCGGACAGCAAACACTGGAGCACTGTAATTGCCGAACAATGTCCTTTCCATTGCCTGGCTGCTGAAATTCAATTTTTCATGCCTCGCCAAGCTTTTCGGCCCCCCTCTTGCCCCTAGTCTGGAAATACTGTATTCTGCCTGACTGCCATTTTAGGTAAAAATTCAGACGCTTCAGAAAGGGGCTTAAATTGTATTTAAAATGCTAATAGAAAGTAATATGCTCAGTCAGTCACATATCAAAGTATTTGCATTTAATTCATAGGAAAATATTCTCTAGTTATTTTGTATTTAGCAGGAACTTTTTGCTAGGAACCTTTCAACAGTAATCTTAGTGCCATCACCATTCTTCCACATTTTGTACTGCGCCTGTAGGATTGGTGGTTGTGGTGTCCTTTAAACATTTCCTCTTTCAATTTTAAGCATAAATTTTTAAGGCTTCATGTCCACTTATGCCCTATTTTGTTAAACCTGGTAAATACTTTCATGTAACAGGTGCATCTCTACAAAAATGACAACTGTGGCTCCAGAAAGTACAACTAGCTAATTAATCTTTTATGTCACCCTCCCTCATGAATGGATTTCCCAGCTGTGCATTGTATCATCTACACTTTCTGAAGGCCATTGATTTGGCCTGAATATACCTCTAGGGGGGAAAAAAAGGCACTGCAAAAAGTGCATTCATGAATTCTAATGTGTGCCACACCATTACCTTTATGCATATTTGATAGATAACCAAGCACATCCAGCACATTTATAGGTGTACAGATTTATAGACTACTAATATGTAGCAGCTGTTCTGGAAGTTCACAGGTTTTGTGTGCAGAGGACATCCAGGATTCCTGAGAAATGGCTACCCATTGCATTTGCAGAAATTTAATGTCACTACTTATTATTATTTTCCCCTGTATATTCTTCCTTGTGTAAATGTGTGCAAATGATGGGCAGTCAGCAGGAAGAAAAAAAGGTGTGTGTTTATACCATTGCCTGTTGAAGCAAGACCAGGGTATATGTGTATTATATATATTAAGCAATAAGGCTGCTAGAGGTTTTGTCAAAATGACCATATGTTCAAACGTAAGTGATGGCCACTAAAAGTTTTCAGAAAACTACCTTTCTGTATTACACTGAGTTGTAGTCCCAAAGGGCAGCAGAAAGGATATTATGGGAGAAGTTGGTATTTCATCCATCTTGTATGCCACTGTTCTCCACCGATGCACACACAAACTGAACCAAATGGGTTAAGCTTAAGCAAATAGTATTTAGGTAAATGTGCCTTCCTTGATGTAAAATGGACAATTTTCTTGATTGGCGGTACCTGTCTCAAAAACTCCAGTTATAATTTATGTATCTTCAGGATAAATTCCTCTCTCTTAGGGTCAACCCCTGTACCAAATGTTGCCATTATTTTCATCCTTCAATAGCCTGTCTTTGTTTTCTTTGTTGTAGTTCCAGTGATATAAAATGTAAGCAATTAGGCATTTTTCCCTCAAAGGATGACAGAAACATATCTTGCATAATGAGTAAAGCACTTTTGTGGTTAAAAATATTGCTTATTGGTCCTTTTATTTCATTTTATAGCAGCAGCTGAGGATTTACTGAGTATTGCTTGGTGATACTGCATGAAATTCATGGGATGAGGAAGCAACCTGAACTCTTAATCTTTGGCAGCATGTAAAAAAGTGATGGCCAGTGGACCTTCACCAGGAGGACTGGATTATGCTCAGCTCATTTGTAAGCCCTTAATGGGCAGAAGGATGTTCCTAGGGACGAGATGTGCATCCCACTACTGTGTGCTGTAGCCCCAAGGGGTGTAGAAAAAGGTATGTTCTCCTGACATGCCTGGGATCCCAAAAACTGAGAATTTCTCCCTGGGGACTTCTATGTCAATGGCTGTGCCTGCAGATGGCTACAGGTCATGGTCGCTGCTTCACTGGGGTGGGAATGGGATGGATGCCTTATCTGCTCATCTTTGTCCAGCTATCTTCTGCAAGGCATTAAATTGGCTATAAGCCAACTTGCTTATAGCTTCGTACCAGCTGTGCTGTTAGGCTGCTAATAGAAAACTAGAGGCCATAGTGGAGAGGTGGAGAAATCAAAAGACCATATATCTTCTCTGAATGCAAAATTGCATTATGAGGCAAGTCCTGTTTGTCCTAGAAACGCCTGAGTTAATAAGGCAGAGAGGCATCCCTTGGTATGTTGATCAGAATGAAAGTTCTCATGCTCTGGCAATGTCTGGCTGTATGAGTACCATGTCCTAGATGTGCCCATCAGTCACATCCACTGATTCAAGGTCTTTGCATTACAGTTTATTATTTGTTGTAGAAAGTATTGCAGGTCACTGGGTCTCCATGGAGGATCAGATGTTTTTCACACCTAATGTACGACTCTAACTTTTTCATTGTCTTACCTCAGAGGGGAAAACCTTTTGGCAATCCTGATTTGTTGTTAACACTGAGCATATTCTTTCTTGACTCTCTAGCCCATACTCTAGGCTCTGTCACTGGGAAGAGCCAGTCCTTCCCTCTTTTTCCTCCAGTTGGGGTAAAAAGCCAGCAGCTACCTCTGGCTGATGCCAAACCTCTCTTTGCTCAAAAGCTTTAGTATGCACTAACAAGGCAGGCTGTTTTGGAGGAGCACTGGAAATTGGAAAGATGCAGGAGTTTTACCACTTTAAGGATTAATTTGCTGGGATGGGATTTTTTTCCCCACAGCCAAGGTAGTTTATATTGAACATTTTAAGCTGTCGCACCACCTTATTAGGTGCTACTTTGCATGCAGCAGGGTACCGAAGATTGCCCATCTTCTCGTACATCTACGTTGTAATGTTTAGCTGTTGTCTATCAGAGAAGTGTTTATTCCAATATATATTGCAAAGTACCATTTTGTGCTGCCTTTATTTAGTTCTGTTTCACAAGAAGCGAAAAGAATGGTAAAGGTACATCTGAAATACAGCCTCCACAGTATATTATCATGGCTAAGGCATTAGGAACTGCCACTTCAAAAGGCAAATGAGTACAGACACCAAAGAAAATGCAGTGCTTAGCTCTTTTATTTCGACCGCTGTAATGTAATTACTTATACTAATCTTTTATTGTACTCCCATGACTAGCAGAGACAGAGACCTAATTGTGTCTCTAGCTGTTGCTACTACAAAGTACCTTTTAAATCATATTAACATCCATACTTGATCTTCCTACTGGTTTTGACATGTAGATCACAATATACTGTTAAATTACTCAGCAAGAGCGACTAGGTCATGTTGTATCCAGGCCACAGCATAGCAATGTATCTAAGTGTGAGTGATTTGATGGAACTAGAAGAGTCAATGACCCCTTTTCTCTGGGAAGGCACTTGACCTTCCTTTTTCAAACCATTGTGAGTTCTATGCAGCATTCTAGTCTAGCTGGTACTTCAATACCAAAATGCTGGAAATAGTCAGAAATTTAATTATTCTACTTCTGGCTGTTCAAGAAACTATGCTTCCTTTGCTTTGGCACAGATCTAGCAGTAGTGATGAACATGTTGTGCACCACCAAGCTGGATTATTGTAGCTCACTGAAGCTGAAGATAAGAGCTCCATATAAACTTTAGCAATTGCAGAGCGCAGCAGCCTACCTCACTAAGTAGGTACAGCACTGCAAGCACACAGAGCCTATGCTGTGCATCATCAGCTGGCATCCCATTTGCCTTAGCAGCCAGCTGTGGGCTCATTCAGCACACAGTCACCAAAGGACTGGTATGGATGCTGTTGCCATGCTAGCTTCATGCCTCTGGTACAGTGCTGCCACTCACTCACAGAATTAAAACTCCTTGGAACTGGACAGGGTCAGGTTTGTCCAAACACCTTTTCCAGAATCTCAGAGGCAGCTACAAAAAGAAGGTCTCTTCTCAATTTGTAACCTGCATGTTCTTCTGAAGGAATCCTTCTACAGTAGCAGAAGAGACATTTAAAGATGTGTATGTCTGAAAGAAAGGATACTGAAATTTGGGAAAAGAGTAAAGTTCACTCCAGAGAAGTAAGTGAACTTCCAATTATGAAATTACTGTTCTAATGATGTAGCCAAAAATATCATAGAAATGCTTTAGCTAGTGTTTTACTGATAAAGACACCATAGTGTACAGGTGGGTAGGTCTCAGTCTTGCTGTGAAGTCAGGCATCAAAACGTCATTTAGTTCCTGTATGTAGCCTGGTTCCTCGAAGAGCAGCAGACTAATCCCCACAGTCCAAAGGGAGCTGTTGCCCGTGCAAGGGTGTGAGAAGGCTTGGGATGCCGTGGCAGAGGGTCAGGGGGAAAGGGAGCAGGGAGCACCAGAGGTGGCCACAGAAACACCAGGAAGACAACTCTGGGAAACAGCAGAAGGCTTTTGGATGATGTGTTGACAGAGGGACTTGTAAAGAAAGTATATTGTTTGACTCCTCCTGCATGCAGGAAAATGGAAATTTTGTTACTCAGCCCTGTTATGCAGCCCTGTATTCTCAGTCTCAGGAAATACAAGACTGGAGGGCAGAGAGCGGTGAGGGTGACTCCTGCAGGCCCTTGGATGGGAGCACTGAACCCTGCCAGCCCTTCCTCAGCTGGCATGGGAAACTGTACTGCAGGGAAAAGGGGTTCATCTCTTCCTCTCTGTTGTGTGGACCACCACAGTTCTTACACTGCTTCTGCTGGAAGGGATCTCTAAAGGTCACATAGTTCCGCTAGGGTGGAGAATTATTTATAGCTACATTATCTCCTACAGAATTTTTTTCTTAGGAATCTGCAGTGAAGCGGATTGCATGCAGTGGTCTATTTCTCTGCTTTGTGATCCTTTTAATTAGAAGGTCTATCCTCTTGTTAATTAAAAACACAGAATTATTGATTTTTTTTTTCTTTTTAATTGCAAGTTAAACCAGTAATTTTTTGTCCAGACATGAAGGAAAACAGCACTGTCCTCATTTATAAGAACATTTTCCTCTTAGAAAACTCTCATCATTTTCTAAGAGCAGGAAACCCTACCTTCCAGTCTCTCCTTACTGATCAGACCTTCAGGAAGGTCTTACATATGTTGCTTTCTTCTAGGTTCTCTCCAGTAACTCCACACTCCATGCAAGTGCGAAGCCCCAAACACCAAATGGAGCCTCCTCAGTGCTGAGCAGAGTCCAGTAATTGCCTCCTGTCTTTTACCACTTCTGCTAAAATGTCCCTCCCCTGCCTCAAACAGCCTCACAGTATCAGTCCTTGTGCGAGTCCTTGTGCAAGTCTTAATTCGTTGTGGATTTGAAGTGGTTTTGTGGGTTTTGGATTTTTGGATTTTCTTTTGGAACATAGTTATACTCTGTTGTGCATCTCTTGTATTTTGTACCATAACTGAAGGTGTCTGCATCTAAGGATGTCTGATTTCACTGTGAAATTTTTGCTCTAATGAAAGCAGTCCTCTGCATTTCAGTGTATTGTTAAGGTCAGAAAGGATATAGATAATTTTTCATGAGGTGCAGTGGTCTTCTTGTGATGAATAACACAGTCATTAGAGCATCTGGCTTTACAGTTGGTGAGAAAAAGGATTGATTCTGGTGTTTTGTACCATGGCACATATTAGTAGAGTTGAAACAAATGAGGATCAGCTGTTGTTTTCCATGCAAAGCCAAACTGTGGCAATGAGTCAGAAAGCCTTGCGGAGGCCAAAGCAAATTCTGTGGGTTTCCTGCTGAAATAAGTGGCATGGCCTGCAATGTATGACATGTCTTCCAATGACCTAGGACACCTTGCTTTTAGCAGCATTCATCTCTGCAATTTATACAGGCATTCATATTTCACTTTCTCCAGTTAATCCTAATAACCAGCTTTTAGAAGAACATGACAGCATAACATAGTGGTGGTAAAACTGCTCATAAACCATAATAACATGGCCAAAAAAGATTAGATAGATAGATGCACTATGCTTATTGTGACATTCGCTGATTAAGAGGTATAGCTACTTATTACAGCCATTACCTTGGTGACTTGGAAGCAGACTGAAGCTGTTATTTGAAAAACAGGTTATAAGTCCAAATTTAAAACAACTGTGTACTTACTACATGTAAGAGATATAATTATGTTTGCAATTTTGTTCTTCAGTGTGCAGATGGTAATTTTGTTCATTTATGGTTGCACACTGATGTTTTCTGTAGAACCAGCGTTGGCAGGATTAAGTGTGTGTTAACAGTAAGTAGGCAGTTTGTAATACATGGTTATAATTTTGTTGATAGGGTTCTGGTGGGATGAAAACCAACAAGAAACAGAAGGTCAAATTATTTCTTACTGTAGCACCAAGACAGGCTTCCCCTGTGTGTGTGTGTATGTTTTTGCATCTCGATATTTATTTTTGTTCTGTGAAGAATTTTTTCTTTTTTTTCCTTCTCATTTGGAAACTTTTATGTTATCTTAATTTTCAGTGTAGGCAGTAGAGTTGGGCATCCGCAGGTTTGTGCCTGTAGGAATAAAATTCAGTTTCCACTCAAAGTAATTTGAAGTTTCCAATTGGTTTGTAGGGATTGATATATTAATATACATTTATGAAAGAGTATATGAGAGAAATATAAAGAAAAAGCGTCCATTAAAGGTACCCTTTGGATTTCATATTTTCGCAGTTGTTTGTGGACAATTAACAGGATATTTTCGGCAGCTACTCCACCTGTCCAGATTGAAAGGGAAATAGATAAATATGCAGATCAAGTCTGTAAAATGCTTTTAAGATATTAAAGTTAGGTGTTAGTCATAGTATAGTAAAGTTCATTATTCAGGTTTTTCCAGTTTAAGAATTGTGTGACACTTTCTCTTCAGTTTAATTAAATAGATGTAAAAGGGGAAAAAATCTAGTTATGTAGCAAGATGCATAACAAATATCCTCTGTTGTTACTTGTTGTTTAGCAAGTATGAGTTTTGCAATGTTCTGTAAAACAAAAAAGGGCAGTAGTACAATATACTGCATCTAATCATATATGTACATAAAATGTATTGCATACTGTATGAATTACATGTAAGTATATGTATTAAAAAAGTAGACTGCGTATTGCAACTATCTAGTTAAAATTCTGTATAATATGCACAAATATACAAATATACTGAAAATACAAGTGCCATTAAATGTATTGTCTTAGAGTGGCCTAAATGGTGTAAATTCTCAGAACAGATAGAAAAGCTCAGTCTGGGCTTTGAAATTATGCTTTAACAACTCAAACAAGATTTTACCAAAAGCATCATAGCCACCAGAGCCATAAAGCAAATATGATTAAATGAAGCTCTCATTTAGTATCACAAAAAGCCCTGACTAGTTTATGTTCTTTTATTGTCCTCTACATCAGTAAGTTTCTGAAAGCAGCCTTATGGCTAAATGAGAGTGTTTTATGTCAGTTTTCCATGGTTATGGGAGGAGATAATTACTTGTGGAGCCCTTTGAATCCCATTAGGACCAACTCTAAAGGATCTTCCCTTTTTACCTGTGACTTGTGGGCTGCAGCCTGATGTGAACAGAGCTTCCTACATGTGAGGCTGTGAGTGGCACTTCAGGAAAATGCACTCTAGTAATTGCATTGCACACAAATGTGTTTAGTAATGTATGCACAATGTTTCCTGCTGTCCTTCCACTCTCACTCTTGTCTCTGAAGACCGTAAGCCTGCCAAGGCAAGGATTACATCTGTTCTGTAAAGAACCTAGTACTGTTGTTGGCAATGTAAGTGTAAGGAATATTAAAGATCACTCACATTAGCATTGGCAAACATATTCAGTACATAACCAAAGCTAATTCTTTCCAAAATTGAAATGGTTATGATGATTTCAAAAGAATATATGGTTGTTTATTAGGCCCTTTGGCTTCTCCATTCCAGATGTGTTAATAAGTCCTTTACTGGGTATTATTAACACCAATATATTACATTCTTCATAGATGTAGCCATTCCACTTTGAGTATTTTAGGGTGCTTTATAGGCAGATTGAGTAATTCATGAGCTTGGAGACATAAATGGAGATTTTCGTGGCAGTCATGAATTCTCCTACAGGGCAATGCCATTTTGACATCTAGAAGGTAATTTGGGCTCCTTTTTTTTTTTCTTTTTTTTTTTTTTTTCATAAGCCAGCATAGTTGACTATCTGTGAATCTAAAAATCCACTAACCTGAAATAAAATTCTGAGAAAAACACACATTTATTTTTAAAGAAAGGAATGTTTGTTAATTTTGTAACTGAGAACAAATTATACTTCAAATATAGTTAAACATATGAGTATGACTAATAGTGAACAAACATACATTTGTTTTCTGGTCTGTAGGTCAGCTTGCCCCTTGTTGATCTAATTATTGATTAAAGGCTGTTGATACTTCTTTTTAGAAGACTGTTTATTTCTTAAATTGTTACAGCTTTGGGCAAATACTCTAATACAATTCTTGTTCTTCCAGCAAGCAGCAACATGTCTGTCCTGATTTAGCCCCTGAGGAGTTACAGCTTTAAAAATACATCCTTGAACATATATTACAAGTTTCCCAAAGAGTTCATTGTCCTTTGATCGTAGACTCTCCTGGAAGTCAAGGCACCCACCTGCTTGGTTTGCAGGCCACCCTGCAAAGTAGCATCTTTGGAAGCCATAAGGCACAATCCTCTTAGTTGGTCCTTATGCATTTTTGCTCCTCTCAGTCACTCACCTTCCCAGTTTAGAACCATACCTAATGCTTGCCTCCTGCCCTCTTATTCTTTCCTTGCTGTTGCCTCTTTCTGTGAAAGTAAAGTCTTTTTTTCAGACAAAGCTGGGACTTTGATTGCAGAGAAGGATGTGACCTCAAATAAAACTCAAACAGGATGTGATAATCTGTTTTCAGACTGTCAAAAGAGATATGACTGATTTTGAAACAGTCGGCAAAACTGGCTTTGACAGTCTCTGGGGTCTGAAAATGTTCCCTGAGAGATACTGATGAATGATTATTAAAAGAAAAGATGAATTTTATGAGGCAGCTCCCCTCCACATATCAGGAGCAGATACATTTTCCCCTGGATTTTTATGGAGAAAAATAAAAAAAAAGAACAAAACAAAACCACACAACATTTGAACCTGGAGATTTCTGTAGCATGTTTATTTCTTATCTAATCATTAACAACCACCTCTTCTACAGCAGGTGGCTTTGTATGGCAGCAAAAGTGAAATGTTGGAAAGCAGTCTCTCAATATGACTCCAGTGACTTATTAGTCACCAGCTGATAAGTCTCACTTTTTGCATAGTTAACCTGTGAATAAAATTTTAAATACTGTTGGAAACTAATCTGAATTGTGTGTTAGTGACCAGATAACATAGATAACCTTACATAAGTAACAGATTAAGTTAACAGACCAATATATTGTATGTACTACGAAGGGACGCAAGCTCTGTCTTTACTACAAATGCTGTCTAATAAATGGGGCTTTGCAAGCAGAGTCATAGGAAAGAGTGCTGCAAGGCACCTCAAAAGGTCATGTAGTGCAGACCCACTGTCAGAAGGATCAGCTTTCCTTAATCATACCCTGAAGGTCATCATGTTCTAGTTTGTTTGAAACATTTGCTCGCTGCTGTGGTTTACAGTTTGTTACCCTCGTGGAGTATTGGAGTTGCAATCCCGTTTTTTTTTTTTTGTACAATAGTGAGAATCCACTCTGCAACTGTGGCAAAAATGTGCATGGAGAGGGACAGTCACTTGAATGCCAGAGCCCCAGTGTTACTGGAGATGGTGAAGCCCTGGAGTGTGAGTAGCAAGGCTGGTGTCTCTGGGTGGAAAAGGTGTATCTGCTCAGGTGTATGTAATATGAGGTTGTCTGGACTAGGGATGTAAAATGATCATGTACCAGCAGGGGATGGGGAAGGAGAGGAAGTAAATAAATCTATTCAGCATGCATTGGCAAATGGGACATAATCTGTTTCCCCTCAGTTGGTGAGGTTGATGGGACTCTTATAGCAGGGAGCTGATGTACAGTGGGGAGGAGGGCAGAGCACTGACCACTCTGTTGCATGTGTGCTATTCTTCAGGACTTGTGGTTCTGCCTTGGAGAGGTAGCAACCCTCCTGCCTCCCAATGCGCGTTGTCCATGAGGGCTCATAGCTAAACTCCAGGAGCTGTTCTCTCTGCATTGTGGTGGTGCCCACAGGTGTGTGTGGATTAGGACTGTGCAGTGGTTTGACACTTAAGGAAACTCCTTCAGCAGCTGCAGTCGCATGGGAATGGTGCAAGAGACTATGGCGGCCTCAGGGAACACTGCTACTCAGCTTGCAGTACCTTGGGAGAGTGGCTGTGACCTTCTTGCTACTGATTGTTCCTCATTACGGGACTCAACTGGGTTTGTGTCATGTGAATAGTCAGGAATTTAATACATGGTCTCTGCAAATGCACTGCTGGGTAAGGAAGGACACAGTGTGCGTGACCAATGGAGATACTAGGGATTGTGGGATTGTGGAAAGGACTGTTATTTAGAGCCAGTCCTCTATTCTTCTTTGAGTCAGACTCCTGAAGGCAAATGCAGTGAATTGCTTCAGTCAGCTGTGCCCTGTGCCACAGGCTCATTTCTGTTTGAATGCGTGATGCATGAGTGACTAACCACCATCTTTCATGAAGATCTTGTGCATTCCCACGGAAAGAGCCAAAATCTGCAGCCTCCAGCTGAAAGGGCAGTTAACTGCCTTCCTCCTTGATATGGGTTACATGACTTTGGCATTGAGAGGGAGCATTGTTCTTGCTGACCATCTCCTAAGCTTTGCACACTATCAGCTGCTCCAAGTAGGCTTGTAGGTTTCTGGTCTGTATCTCTCAGGTGAGCAGTGCACACCTAATGGAAAAAGTAATACTGGAAGAGAACAGTATGAAAACAAACGTATAGTAATTTGATCAGAGTGCAGCTGCTTAGTTAGTCACTTCCCTCTTCTGTTGGGTATTTGAACAGTTTTGTTTTCTGGGAAATAGAATTCTGCACAAGTAATTTCTAGCTTTTTTTTCTCCTACAAAAATTTTTTTTGCTCTTTGTTCTGCCTTCTCAGACATTTCCTGATGCCCTTTCAAGCTTTGATGGCTGCCATATACTTGGTTGTGAATTATCATGCATGAAAAAGATTATATGGACATGCCGTCTTTGGTATGTAAGAGGTCTTTATCCCCTGCAGAATCTAAGTGGCCTGTGGTAGGTAACCCATTTCTTTCAAAGACTCCAGGGAAGAGCAATCCATCAGCTCGTGAAACAGATAAATGAATTCACTTGCTGAAGATCAAGCAAAAAGTTTTTAGGGTAAGGGACATGAAGCAAGGTCTCTTCTAAGCCCGGTTTGATAATGTATGTTCTAGACCAGCCACTGTCTCTGATTAAGGCAGTCAGAAGCATTCAAAGGGATGTTTAATTTTGGAAACTGCAAAGGTCATTTCTTGGAAGCTCGTATTGTCCATCTGGTTTATTTATTCTTATATTACTGTCCACCATTTGCTTTTGATCACGACTCTTTAGGGTTTTATTGTCTGGATATTGTTTTTATTTCATTATATGAAATGTTAGTAGTTAATCCAAAGAAGGCCTAAAGTCTGGTAGAAAGGTCTGTAGTAACTTTCATAGCAAAAGTAGCATCAGATTCCCACTTGATGTAGATTACAGGGGGGCTTCAGAATTGCATCTGAATTAGGTTTCATCCTTATCCAAGACCTTTGTTGCATTTTCTTGTTGCAATAAGTAGCTGGCATTGCAAAATATTTGTTTTTCAATGTAAATGTAATGGGCTTGTAGCTGTCCAAACCTGTCAAATACTGGTGGGCTTTTCAAAGGCATCACTGAAGGACCTGGCAACCCAGCAAGTACACACTTGGTAGGTTTTGCAGTGCTGGTGCTTGTTTTAGGGAATCTGAGGTAAATTGGGAGGTTTCACTGCACTGCCTACACCTTTGTTGCGGGACATCATGGTGGAGGAACAGTGAAAATTAAAAGGCCCAGAAAGGGTTAATGTACTGTAATGACTGACTGAAACGACCACTGTTCAATAAATACTTTATGTAATTTGTATAATACCTTCTTCTGTTAATAAAATGAAGCTGGGGTGGGGTGCAGCTGCTTGGGGACAGGGAGCATTGAGAGGGGATTTGAGACTCTCTGACAGCGCAGTCAGCCTTTTTAATTCACAATGGTTTTTCAGAATATTTGCAGTAGTCCTTTTTTTGTGCTTATTCAGAGTGCTCCTAATGTTTTAATTCCCACCCCAGTGGAACAAAAAGTGAATAAACAAGGAAATGAGTGGAGATGTATGAAATGATGATCTTAAACTTAACAAGCCTGTTTGTTTTTTCAAGCTGCTGAATAAATCCTCTGTGGTGTGCGCTGCAGAGGTCAATGTTCTGCAGTAGGAAATGACTGGTTACATGTCAGTATTCTCCAAGAGTTCATCTCAATTACTGGATTTGTCAAACATGACAAGCCTGAATGACTGTGTGGTGAAAATAGCGCACAGTTTGACTATTAAAGTAATTGGAGCATTGACATTTAACCGAACTGCAAGAGAATTGCAGTAATAAGTCTGAGGAGCACAACCACAAGCAAAGTGGAGAATAATATTTTTATAAAATCCCCCATGAAACTGGTGCGCTTTTTTTTTTTGAATAAGATAAGTTTTAGTATCTTTAAATTATAAGATTAAAAAGGAAAATATAATTCCTTTTTGCTACTTTTTTTGGAAGAAGTACTAATATTTGTATAATTGGAAATTCCATTAAATTAATACACAGCCTGGTGCGATGTTAATATTGTTGTGAATAATCCATGTGTGTGTTTTAATGCCCTAATAAAGTATGTACACTACACAGTTAAAAATTTATGAATGTGTATACATGTATGGAGAGATCATCATGTGACAATGATCACAGAATTAGGTTATAAATGTGTCTATTACTTGATCTCTACTTGGTATTTTACCTTCCTAAAGAGGTATTTCTCAGCTTTCAAGCCTGAGGTGTGGGAATTAAAAATGATTGCTTTGGTAAATGAAGAAGAGCTTTCCTAAAGTAATTTAAAAGTCATCTGCTTGTATCTACCTGCAATGAGATTTTAATTTTAAAAAAAAGAAATTATTTCTGATGGTAAATTCTGCACACATCAACTTTTTCTGAGACCTATTAAGACTTTGCAGAAGTCTTAATAGGTAGTATATATAGTATAAATAGTGTAACTATCAATGTGGATAATTTGGATTTATCCTTGTGGATTGGACTGGATTTTACAGTCACCAAAATTGTATTTCAGACAATGGCTTAAGAAACCACAGCCTCTTCTGATATCTCTGGAGCAGGGACTGAAGTAATAATGACTTAAGACATTAGTCTGAGGGGCCTCATCCTTACTAGGTGAGTTACCTGCATTTTGGCACATTAATTTTACCATATCAGAACTTTAAAATTTGTAATCTCCCATTGATGGGAACAAGTCTTCATGTGGAAATTGGGACTCTCCTATTCCTGGTGAAGTAAACCAGACAGTAAAATAATCCCAAAAGACAGGTTCAAGAGCATGGTACAATCAACAATATGTTTGGAGTACCTCAATTACATTGATTTATAAATAAATTTTTGTGGCGTACAGAGTTTGATTTGCCACTTCTTCAGCCACGTCTTAATTATTGTGCAATCACAGGAGTACAGAGCAGTACTAATTAATTTAATCTGTTTCTTGCCTTGTCTTACTAAAGTCCCATCTCCACAGAGCAGTTGAATATTATGCTTGTGTCTGTCACCCTTTTGTAAAAGTAAGTATATGGTTTAAATCCTTTTGGTTTCAGTGAGACTATACATATAGGTAAGCTTTTAGCTTAGTAGAAATGAGCCTAAGCATAAATTCAACTGGTTTATTGAACTTGGGGTTTGAGTGATCCAAAGCTCAATATACTTAGTCATAGCCTAAGTACAGAATTTGGGTAGTCTTCTGTAAGGACAGACACTCCAGTATTTCCCTATGGAGAAAATAAAGGGGAATTCTAGGAAATAGAGTAGATGCTTGGGTGTCTGTTTACTGACCTTAGTGTGAAAATAGACTGCGTATTAGGACCAGAACAATATCTTGGGAAAAACAAAAGGTGGAGGTAACAGTCTCAGTTTTGGTTTATTTGTTCGTTTGCTTCCCACCTGAATTAAATTCTGTGAGTCTGTATGGACTCAGGGGTGGTGGCAGGAGGACAGAACTACAGGCTGCTTCAACTTTTTGAAGTACATTCTATAAAACCAGGTGTCTTCTTCTCCTCAGTTGTTGCTGTAAATCCAGTGAATGTCCTGAAATTGCTCCCGATTTGCCTATTGGATAACACATTCCCACAGAAAAAGCTCCTGTTTCAGAGCTGAACTGGTACTATCCCTACCTAATTTAAGCCCATTTACTTCGAGTGTTGTGGCGCATTGCATTTGTCCATCTCCTCCTGCTCTTGCCAGCTTTGCCTTTAAATTAGCTTTGAAGATCCAAACTCATACTGAAGTGTTCCTCACAAGAAGTGTCTTGAATAAAATGAAGTAAATAAATATAAAGGAACAGCAAGCTGTGCCCTTTTCTGGAGTTTGAGGATCTAAAAGTGGAAACCTCCGATTCATCCATGCAAGAAGAAACTCCCTTATTAAGCATTAAACAGTTCAGACAATTTTAGGTGTAAAGGTTAATGCAGAGTCAGTAATTTGAAACATTGTGTGCAGAGTAAGGATTTTTTGACTATGTACCATATGGTGGAAATGGTGTCCTCCAAAGGAGAAACATGCATCCAGTCACAGGAAAAAAGCATCATGATTCTGATTGAACAGTAAAATAGGAAAATAGTTTGAAACAGTTTTTTTCAAAGCTTCTCGAGTGGGAATGGATCAGGTAAAAAATGGGAGCAACATTACCCTTCAGCTCTTGGGCAGAGGGATGAAGGAAGTATGCACTCTGACATTAGGGTGGCATAGCTGTGTTAGCCATCCAGCCCGTCAACCATGTTTTGAACTTTGAGATGATGGAAATAATGCAGACACACCAGATAACAGAGTAAATCAGCATCCAGCAAAAGGTTTCTGCCAGAGATCTTTGAAGCAGCAGGAGGACCTTGTAGCAATTTTATGTTACATATAGGCTTAAAGTCTGAATACAATGAATTATGTTTTGCTCTAAAGAGTAAGAAAGAAAATTCTAGGGAGATCTTGCAGATCATTGCCAAGGAGTCTGTCACTAGAGACACTTGGACAGATGCCAGTTGTGTTAGGACTTCTGAGACAATTTGCATAAATCCCAGGTGGAAGACCATTGATTCTAAGATACCAAGTTTTCCTTTTGATTACTGGCCCTATAAGAAGATGACAGTCTGCAAGGCCTAAAAATAGTAACTCTAAAATGCAAGAGTTACAAAAGTATGCATAAAATTCTTTTAATCAGATTTCATTCTGATAAGTGTGCAAATTTACCCGAGATCCAAAGCCACCCAGCCAGCTGCTTTACTAGGCAGAACTAAGAAGAAATGTCACCTACTTGGTGAAATGAGTTACAAAAAGTTTAGTTCAAGACATTTTTCAGTGATTTGGCCAACAAAAGAAAGCAAATTGCAATATACTTTAGCAAATCCTATTGTAGGCAATTTTTATTAAGCAGATGAGGAGCAGCACTGGGTTATGCTCTGGACTGTGATTGAAGAGCTCCATTGATTCAGGCTGAGGCAGTTTAAGAAGCTACTGCCATTTACTTTGCCCTGCCTCTGCTGGAATTCCTTATCCTTGAGGTAAAAATAGCAAAAAGTAGTTTGCCTGCTCCCCAGCCACTGCAGCTCCCAGCTTGAGGACAGTGTAATCCACCTTTAGGTTTTATTTGGTGTTGAGGCACTGTGTGAGCTGAGGCAGCAGGAGCTTTGAGTGACTAACTCATCAGGTTTAACTGTGGCAATGGCGTGGTGTGGGAATAGGATGGGAGGACCAGCAACCTCTTCAGTCACCACTGTTAAATCCAGTAGGAGTTGTTTTGCAGAGTGCTTGCAGTCTGGATTGCAGAAGTTGCAATGAACCATTTTTTTCCTGCAGCATGGTTGACCAGTGGCTTGCTATCTTCAGGGGATAAAGGAGCCCTATAGTAGCTAGTCACCGTAGTCATCTTCTAATTGAGCTCCTTTAATGAGTTTCCTCAGAAAAGACTGAGCGGATAGGAAGTAAATATTAAATACAGGTAGTAAGTAAGTAACTAGAAGAATGGAGTACACTCATCTACCTACATTGTTTTAGTGTTTTCTAAAGGATAAGATCTTAAGTTTCAATCCAGTAGCTGATTTAGGGTAAAAATAAATACTCTCAAGTGACAAATGGCTAACCATGCAGTCAGTAGGTATAAAGCAGTTGTACAATTCAAAGGTGCTTCTGTGGAGTAATTTTTAAGAAACTCCCAAGCTCATTGAATATGGTGAGCATGAAGGTGTGTTTATGTACTATGATTCTTCTCTTTTAGCAAATTTTAAACTAGAAATTAGATTATTGTTTTTATTGGGTGGGGAGAGTATCTTTGAAATGGCCAGAGGACCTTCTGTCTGGGTATAAAGTTTTGAATTTGCACGAGAAAGTATTTTGTGATGCATCATATTATTTTTACAGAAAAAGATGTATAGGTTCATTAATCCCATCCCTTCATTCATGCTTATACAACAGTAAAGCTTTTAAAGTAAACTACTTATAAGGTTAAGGCTTGATGTAGAAAGGCACTTTGGCATTAGTATAGTGCTTAAGCACGTGCTTAACTTTGAGTCTAGAAGCATTCAAGTACCTTCTTGGAATGGAGAAGTACAACTCTCAAGCTTTCTCAGGGAGGAAAGGGTTTGATTCACCTTTCTTCTCTGTGAGGGTACACAACTGAGCCTCCTTTTGTGAGAAGCGTTTTCACTGTAGCACTCCGGGAGAAGCAGGGAAGTAGGAATGGCTTGGAGGAGATTTCCTAACATGTTCTAACACTCTTCTGCCATGAGACAGCATAATTTAATCATATTTTTTTCACTAAAATAATGTGAAAATGCTTCAGTTTTATAGTATGGAAACTCCAAGACTTTCTACTGAGTTTTGCTTTTACATTTAGTATCCCTTTGAAAACAGCACTCAGCTTTGTGAGCTCATCAGCTTCGCTCATAGCCAGAGACAGAATTCACTCATAAAACCCTACAAAGTCAGAGCACTGTTTCATCTACTGACTCATTATTAACTTCTTCTTAATATAAGAACTCGCAACTTTCTTTGTTGTTATTTTTTGGTAAGGGGAAAAAAAAGTTGTTTTCATTTTTAGCTAAGTTGGGTTATTTAAACTGAGGATGACACTCAGGCTTCAAAGAATCCTGTGCAGTACATTTTTAATCTGTTGTTTTTAATGAATTCTAGTCACTGAGAAATACTGTTATCTAGGTCAGATTTTTTGAATATTATTTTTCTGTGGCTGCACATCCTGCTGTGCTTTCTCTAAAATGAGCTCCCCAATGAGGTCTTCTTGTTTTACTTTCTCACAGCTTCCTGGAGTAACTTTCCTAACTATAAATGTAGGTTTTGCTCTTTTTTCCAATACAAATGTACCAGTAGCTGAACAACCATTGGTGGTTTAAGACTCAGTCTTTAACTTTCTTGGACGACAAGGGGAAAGGATGTAAAATACCTCTAAGTTTTACCACTGATATCCTTGATCCCTCCTATCTGGGAGGAGTGGAAAAAAGATGAAGAACCCAGAATTTACTATTGAATTTCAAAGGTGTTGTTGTTCTCAGATACTAACAGGAAAATGAACTAATCCATACGGCAGAGCAAGACATCACTTGTCATGGAGAGGCATTTAGAGGTTTCTGAGCATTTCAGTTCTTTCTGGAACTTTATCATGACGTCGCTGGCTATACCCTAAATTACCCCTTAGTATGTTTCTCCACGAGACTTCTCAGTACCTTGAATGGAAAAGCATCAGGATTGTTAGCCATGCTTCCATGAGGGGACACAGCAGTGGTCACCTTAGATCATCCAGCAGATAGTGGAAGAGAAAAATTGCACCAGATTTTCTTCAGCTGGCTATCCTTTCCTTTTCTGACACCACGTTTTCTCCAACATGTTGCATGAATTGGACACATACCTCCATGTTTGTTGATAGAATATCACTCCTCAGCTGCATAGTTTCTTTATTTGATTGATTCTTTACTCTTGGAAAAATGATTACTTCCATAATGACATTTCCAGGGTTGTCTAAGCAGGTAGATGTTTTTAACTTCTATCGTCAGTGATAATTTTATTTTTGTTTGCTATTGTGCTAAATAGAAATTATATACACTTACCCAGTAGCAGACACTTTGTAAGGGCTGAAGGGGCTGAAGTTCTCATAAGAGGTTCTGGTTTAGAGGTGTTCGACTGGAATCCAGGATGGCAGATTGTTCCAGGGAGGGTTCGGAGAGATGCAGAAATGGAAAACAAAACACTGCTGAAAGCTCAGAAAACCCAATATTTATTACTAGGAAGTGCCCAACAAACAAAGAAACCGAGAGAGATAAAAGAGGAAAGGAAATAAGCCCTCAGTAAAACCTCCCACTCACGCAGGNCACTCCCACAGCTGCTGTCTTCCTTTTATATAATTTAGCTGGTTACATCTACCATCAGCCAATAGGAAGATACCAATTCATTTCAGTTTATACAGAGTCTTGTCTTCAAGGACGAAGTGCTCGCTTATCAGGCCTTGTTTTCCCACTACTTGGCAGGAAACAGAACAAACTTTCACAGGTGGCTGGGCCAAACACAGACCAAAACAGAAAACATCCACATTCCCCGATACACAGATTAAATCCGCATAGTTGTCTCCACACTGTTATTTACACTAAATATTTTGTTAAGCAGAAACAGTGCTGCAACAGTGTATTATCAGGAGGGGACACTTTTTCATCTAGTAATGGTGGGGTGGAAACATACTTGTGCAACATGGAAAGAACTGAAGTAATTCCAGTGAAATCCTATCAACTGCAGAATTTCTACAGAAAGTGTTACATGACTGCATAAAATTCCAGTAGGTAACTAAATTATTGCATGCGTTTTCTTAAGCATATCTTGGACAGGGAGATTGTTTTCAGCTCACTGAATAAAATAGGGTGTCATAAAATTGCCCTATGTACAGACACAGCTGTAATAGTAGTCTCAATTTTGTCATAACAAAGTAGTTCATCTCTCAGGATTGTTTTCTTCATCAAAGAAATATTTAATACTTGTAATTGTGACCATTTTCTTTGTGGGGTATGAATTTCTGATGGTGATATAGCAGAACAGTTTATAAGTAGCTGAAAGGAAAAGTTAGTTTTATGATCTAAATGGATTAGAAGAGAAAAGAGAAGTGATGTGGAGAGTATATCAGAATGAGGATTCTGAAACTGAAGAGGTGAGAAGAAAGCTGGATGAGAATCTGCTGAAACCACTTCTACAGCAGCTCACTCCGTGCTCCCTCTTCTGGAACTCAGGGATTCTGGACTGCCTGTCTCACTGAGATCTATGGCAAACCTCAGCAGTCTGAGAAAAGGAACTGTAGCAGAGCACTTGAGGAGCAGGTTCTCTGGAAATCTTGGGCTTGGGTTGATGGGTGCTTTCTTTTTGATGGAGAACAGAAAGTCTGGATAGTCACTGGTGCCAAACCTAAATAAAGCTGACTGGTCGGTCGCAAGGAGTTCTGAGCTCTGTGAATGGTAGCTTGGATTATTTTTCAGTATTAACAGAAAGCTTAATTCTAATAAATAAATAAATAAATAAATAAATAAATAGAAAGAATACTACAGCTTTACAAGAAGTTTGTAAAAGCATTGGAGTACAACCAAAAAAAGAGAGATGTGGACTTCAGCTAGCCAGAAGTCCAGCCATTTAAACTGACCTGACCTGGTGTAATTTTATTTTCAAGTAACACAAGAAGGACTTCAAAAGGCCTTTGAATAGATGGTGGATAATTGACTCCTAGCAATGAATGCTGAATATGGAGGTGCCTGTGCTGGTTATTATTAGATGTATTGTCAGCCTTTGACACCACTGATCACAAGGCTTGTTGACTCGTGCTGTATGATCTACTTCATACCTATGTTAAGCATTCAGGCAGGTGGTCAGTATAATAACTATACCTCTCACAAGTCTTATTTAAAGCCTAGTTTGAAATTTCAAGAGGGACTTAAAGCTGGCTGGCTCTCTGCAAAAAAGGGAGATTACTGAGGTGAATTTTCCTGTCTGAAGGAGCCACTGACTATGGATTTGTATTTCAGTAAGCACCTGTCTCTGATTAGATCTTCTAGCACTCATTATTGAAAAGGTTGGGACCCATCTATGGAAATGGAGGCTCTTTTTAGTAGCAGTTTGAAGATAAAGTCTTTTCAATCCTTTGCCAGGTCCATAAACACTCAGTTCTGGTTTTGTGATGTAAATTAAGCGTCATTAAAGACCAGCTGTGGTGCTGGATTTGTTTTTATTTGTGTACATTGTATTTGTGGTGAAGACATATATCCTTAGAGGGTACTTGTACCTTTTTATTAAAGGTTACAATTCTTCTGAAGCATATTTATTTGGACATTTCTGCCCAGTGACATTTCAAGATCAAGACCTTTGAGGTTCAGTATGTAGAACAAAATGTTATGATTCTTTTGTTTCTACCTTCAGATTCATTCTTTGAGATGGCTGAAACTGTGCCTGGTGAATCCACGGAGAGCTGTATCTTGCCCCCTTCAAAGCTGGTGGGCGGGCATGGGAGAGGACAGCAGGGTGGCATTTAGAGAAAAATGTCTTTTTCTCCGCAGCATTGGTTGTCTTGTCCTAATGGGAGTGCTGGTACGGATAATTGGCCTGGTTTTCTACGGGAAAACATGGGTTCTTCTTTCTGGTCCTGTATCTATGTAATAATGCCATGGGAACAGTCTGCCTGTCACTGTCGGTTAAGCAGTAGGAGTGGGATTCTTGAGGACAATAAATGCACAAGGTCATCCAAAGAAGTTTTAGGGAATTCCAGAAGTATATCAAGCCCGACAGCAGGTCAGAGTCCCACAGGTTGTCAGCACACTCCATCTGAGTTGTCAGAGCATCTCCTTCAACTGCAACAACATGGTTGTTCACCGAGCAGCCTGGGCTGCTGCATCCCCTCTTCCGAGGTGTGTGGGAGTGGGAGCTGACAGGCATCCAGGCTTTGTATGAATTCCCAATACCTACTGATCCTTTTTTGGAGGTGGAGAAAACACCCAGATATAAAAAATGTGCAAGTTCAAAATCTTCTCAAAGCTAAAGGTAAAGCAGCTTGTGCCTTTGGAAAGAGACAAATGGTAGAACTTTAACAGATCAAGATGATTTGTTGCTCAGAGCCCCTCCCTGAAGAAGGGACTGGGAGAGGAAGCAAGACATTAGCACAATATTGAAGCAAAAATGCTTGGTCCTGCTGTTGAGGTCTCTTATACATGCTAAAGCAGCAGTATGGACACAGGCTTTTTACCTAGCACTTCGTCTTTAAATGAGGAAAATAACCTGTTAAAATGTATATGTTATTCTAGCATTATGGTGACAGGCTAATGTTCACATATAGAGGGTGACTAACAATAGCCAACGAGTGATGTCTTTACATTTGTACGAATGCCAGAGACAAGCTTACATTTAATACAACTTAATTGACAGTGATGGATTTACTCTAACTTTTTATTTCACTAATTGAGTCTGTAACACCTAACATCTGTATTATAACAAATGAATCTTATGCTGACTTTTTTTTCAGTAAAGGTGTGTTTGTAGACAATTAATTTATCTACAATTTCCACTACTGTTGATGTGGGTGCCATTTGTTCTTACGGCAGATCTCCCAATGGTTTCCACAAGAGAAGTCCCGGGCTTTTAATTCGTGTTTTCAGGACTTAACTTTTGCAAAAAAGTGTGGATTTAGAGGAACTTAAAAAAATTACTTATTTTCTTTTAAAATAAGATATTTTTTAAATGCCTACGGCAGGTGTATTTGACTATTTTTAGCATTGTAGTTTGGAGCCTAATCTGCCTTACTCTTCCCTGTGCAGTAATAGCAATAAGCTAAATTAATTTACTCTGGACTTTTATTAGTCCCACTGAAAACATTCAGTGAGATCGAGGTAGTAAAGTCTTTGTATATGTAATTTGCATATATATTTTCAAAGGAAAAAAAGTAAAAACCATTCTTCTGGGTTTTTTTGACCAAATTTGTGTACAAATGCAACTAGCAGACTAACAATGCATAATGTGCTCTGTGTGGGGGGACTGGAAGAGCCTTCAACTCTCCGTGTGGGACATTTTCAAGTAGGGCAACACCTTCAACAAGTAACATCTATATCATCTATGTCTTTGTCTATTGAATTATTTGTTTAAAAAAGGTATTGAATGCACATTTCATTGAAAAAAGGCTCATCTGAAAGGCTCAGTTTCAGGAGGCAAATTACTCTTTTCAAGATCTGGTTCTGAAGTGCCATATTGTTTGGATAACAACAGGATATATTTTCTGTGAGGATTTGTTATTTTGGAGAATGGTGGCTCATTGTAAATTGTTTTGGAGCTCTCTGGCTCCTTTGTGTTTCTCCATGCCTTGTTTACTTACTCCTTGTGCACTCCAGAGATTCTCTTCATGCAGTGGCCTGGTTTTTGTCTTTTTCTTAATATTGTACAATCTCCCACCACTTACACATGGTCAAAAATTGCATCATCAATTTTATTCTTGTTATAACATTACCCTAGAATTTTCCAGGCAGATTATCATATGTTATCAGTATAGCAGCTGCTTTCAAAATAGAGCAAGGTCCCTGGGGCTTCTCTTCACAGGCAGTTTCCTAATAATGTGTTCGCCGAGGCATCTTTTCTCTGTTTCTCTGTCTGGTAGTGGACAACTGTTCTGAAGAGTGCTTCTTCCAAGAACTACAGGTCCAGTCCCCCGCTAATTTGTTTAACAACACAATCAGCTCTGCTGTTCCTAGCAAGACGAATTTCACTGCTGCGTGGATACAAAAATAGGAGCCACAGATGCCTAGTTCTATTGCAAAGTAAACCCTTAATTCAACAGGAAAGAACACCAACTTTTCTTACTTTGGCTGAACATTTAAAATGTCTTTATAAAAAAAAAAATCATGTCAATGAAGCAGTTTCACACTGATTTTGTGCTAAATCTTGCCAATTTCCCGGCTGCCTGCTATTCAGTACAAAGACAGGTAGCATCCTCTGTTGTATTTTTTTGACCCAGATTCTTTATTCAAATACATCAGTGTTTGCAGTAAACAGGAATTTGCAATAACCAAGTGCTGAATCCTGTTGTCTTGTGGCTAAGTTTTTCAATCTTCAACTAACTATACAGCAGCAGGATAAAAATAAAGCAGAGGAATAAAGCTTCAAATAGTCAATAAAAACAGAAGTGAAGATCATTTAAAAAATGAATATGCGAATTTTATAGGAAGCTACACTGAATAATTTGCATATGTTGCAATTTACAGTCACATCAGCTTTGCACAATCTGCAATCACTTCTCTGTCCCATTCCCATCATAGCAATCTACGTGGAAAAAAACCCCCGAGACGTATGAAGAATTTTTCTTCCCAACCCCCTCCTATCTGTTTTTCTATAACACTGTTGTAAACTGAACTGGGTTACATGTAATTTCATAAACATATCTTAGTATCATCACTGTTCTTGAGCTGGATTTGTGCAAGTTTGCAAAAATAAAACAAATTCTGTTTTTTCAAGGTTGTAATAACAGTAATAAAAAGAAATCAACTCGGAAGCCTTTAACTAATGCAGAGTAAGCTCATACATCTCCCTGGGAGGCAAAGCTGCGATTAGCATGTTTGAATGCCTTACTACAAGTGATACTTTGTGGAAATGCAGCACTTTTTGTGGGAATGAAAAGTGCAGTTGCGAAGCAGGCTGTTAATTAACAGAAGAGTTAGTGTAGTGTTTGCTGTGATTTCATCCTAGTTTAACAGAGCAGAACCAAACTGAAGAGCCAAAAAATCAGGCGAGCAAGAGCCTTTTTGGTGATGGTTTTTTTTACATCCTGAGAATTTGACTTTATATGTTATTCTAGTTCCCTGTACATTAGAGTAGGGGGCAGAAAATAGTGGTGCTGATTTTAATTCAAGCTTCCATATAAGTAGGTACTTCTGTTTTTCTGAGACTATTTCTAGTCGTTGCGAAGCCAGGAAATTAGCAAGACGTTTTTATGTTGTTGAAATCTTATCAACAGTTTAGTCTTGAGTTTTGCAGAGGAAATAAGGAGCAGAGTCTTCTCTACTCTCGCTCAGTAATCCCTCTGCCGAAGCAAGGTATGTGAATACTCACCTGACATTGTGTCTGGGACACGCTTGGAAGTGGGTACAGGTTAAAGCAAGTGGACTTTATGTCTTTGGACGTCTTTGCCACTGACCAAATGAAGATCATTGTGATCTGCCTGTTTTAAAGGTTTTATAGAATTACTGTGAATAAATTCGGTGTGTTCTCACATCGCCTAATACAGAACATCACTAAATACATACAGTCATTGAAGATTAGTATTAGCAATGCCAGAAAAACACATCTCATTTTATTAGAAAAGTCCTTCAGGTAGGCAGTCCACTCCAATTTTTTATTTGATACCCTATTTTCTCACATGTAAAAAGCAATAAGATTACCATGTCTCCTTGTCAGATGAGAGTAACTGATTAATGAAGTTTCTTTCAGTGTTAAACTGTGTGATAATGCAGGGTTGACAAAATCAAGTGAATTACAGTTCACTGACAGCTGAAAAGTGCTCTGTCCAAATTGTCACTGATATAGTGTTGTGTCAAAAAGATCATCTCCGTACGTGCTGCTTTATGAAATTATTTGCACTGCTTGCTATTCCTGGGTTACTAAGCCACTTTGGTGCCTCGCATTATATATGCTCATGTTCCAGTAGAGAACAAGACAATACCTTCACATCCTGGCAGTCTTAAAGGAGACTCCTAGCAAAGCACTTTTTTGGGGAAGGGCATTGAGAAATTTTTACTGCCTCTCCAGCCTGAAGTTACCATCTTTGCACAGCAGTAACTGGATAAGAGCAGCAATAGCTGATTTTCTTTGATGCTGGGGTTAGTGAAGATGGCAGTTTGTTTTGGTCAAAGAGAAGATGATATTGTTCCTGGGTTTTGATTTGAATGTCTTACTGAAGACGCACTCAACAGCAAAAAGTGTTTGGGGTTTTTTTGTCTCTCCTCCCAAAGTAACCTCACATGTTCATAACTCTGTTTCATTTATTCTTAAGTGAAATATACTTTGCAAACTAATTTTCCTTGGCTAAAGGCCCATTTACAAGTGAGGACTTAAACCTGTGTAGCTGCAAATGAAACACCTTGTGCTGTTGAAATGCCCAGGTCTGGTCTGAGGCCAGAGAGCTCCTTTGACTGCTGATCCACACTCACAACTGCACAGCAGACTTCCAGGGTTTGAGTCGGTCTTCTCTGCTTCCAACTTTATCACTCATGACACAACTCTGCCCTGAAAGCATGGTTTCTCAGAGGCAGCCTTACCTTGTGCTGTGGAGAACATCAGACCATGCCCAAAATGCAAAGTAAAAGGACTTGGGACAGCCTGAGCAGGTCTGGGATGTGGCTTGCTCCATGTGAACTGGCTATGAAGAGGCACAGCTGGACGAACTGTAAACCATCACCCATTGCGCATTGCTGGAACCACTCAGTGTCTGAAATGCTACGAAACACTATACAAAAAGCAGTTTTTACAGCCCCGAAACCCATAAAGAAATGTCAGTTGTATTGGAGTTGTATATTAATTATGCAGCACTAAACATTACCAAGAAAAGATTGTTTCATTACTAATACTGGTGAAAAATCAAGTGGTGTCTTTGTGACCACCCTGAACAGGACTGCAGTTGTGAGCCCAAAAACTGCAAACTACAAAGCGTTCTTGTTTCCTGTGATCAAGTTATATTCTCACATCAATGTGCATAGCAACAACTTCAGAAAACAAAAAGGGTCTTTGTTCAAAGTAAGTGATTATTCAGTCCTTTTTAATTTAGCATAGAGTGACCCTTTTTATTCAGAAGCTCAAACATGTCTACAAATTTTTGGAGTGCCTGAAATTCTCGGCATATTAAAATAGCACTTTTTAGAAACGAAAACAGTGAGCGTAGCAGGGAGAGGACTCTGGCTTGCAAGGAAGAAGAGGGCAGAATCAAAGGTAGTGCTGCTTTTTCTTGGCGCTGGTTTCTTGCCTGCAGCTCTGACTATTTAAAAAAATGTCACTGTGTGATGTTGTGTGATGCTAATTGTAAGGCATAGCAAAAGTGGATGTGATATTGATTAGAACAATGAAGGTTAATGAAGTAAATGCTAGGGCGTAGCCTCCATACTGAGGAGGCTTAAAGTGCAAGTTGTTTGCTCAGAAAACAAACCTACCCAGACTGTGTTTATGAACGAAGATTAGTTGAACACGGGAGATTTAATATCTTTAATCTGTGCTGTAAATGCTGCCATACACTAGACTGGTGACAGTATAGACTTACTGTTGGGTTAGCTTTCTCTCTACCTGAAGGAATTCTCATGTATCACCTAGTAGTGGTACAGGGTTGTGATGTCTGTAGGTTTCACTTTGCTGATGGTGGGATATGATCATGAACTTCTATGAGGTTACAGGGGTTCAGGCTCTTTGTGCATCTTTTTTGCTTGAAAGGATATTCCTCAAGACAGAGGCTCTCTTTATGTCTGCTTCCACTGTGGCACTAACCCCGCTGTCAGTGCTTAACAAAGAATATGTGGCATTGCACTGAAAAACAACATGAAAAGAACTTTAAAGTGGCAGAAACCTCTTGGAACTTAGGAAAAGCCAAATGTGTGGTTTCTGCTGTGCCTCTGATTTTGCCTTATTATTCATACATATTGTGTTACAGTCACGAATGACATAATTGCAGCCGTTTTTCTAGCAGAGCAGCATTCCCTTTGAGCATGACATGAACAGTGTTCAGCACATGAATCAGTTTGGTGTAATGAATGAGGATGTTGTCGAAGAAGTTAATCTAGGAATTGACAATTGTGTGATGAAGAGCCAGGATGACTTCAGGAAAGGAAATGATGGCCTTGTGTTTAAATCAAATGAACTTGAGGCAGGAGACTTCACTGCTGGCAGTGCCCCAGGGTGGCAGGGAGAAGGACAGCATTGGGATTAGGAACTGGCTCTGGGCAGTGTGGGAAGGGGGAAGTCCAGCCAGGCCTATGCTTTCCAGCTGGCCATGGGCAAGCCAGGCATATCTCTTCCCCAGGGTTCTCAACACAGTGTGTGCAGCTGTGATGGCAGCAAGTGGAGGCAGGGGGCAGCTGTGGGACAGGCTGAGTTTTGGATGTGTTGTCATCCCAAATTCCCAAGTCTGGAGGGTGCAAGCCAATGGTGAGAAATTATCACTCTCTGATTTGTTTTGCAGGGAGAGGAGGTGTCCAGGTTGAAAGTTGTAGAAAAGTTCAGGTTGGTCCAAAGGTATTTTTGGCAGGAGGCCACCGGGCTACTGCACCTGCAGAAAACAGCACAGGAAAGTCGGGGGCCAAGAGCCAGAAACAAGTGTCAGTGCAGGGTTTGTTTAGTGGGCAGGATGCGGGTCATGAGCTTGGATCAGTGGCTTACTGAGGACAGCAGGAGCTCTGGGGAGATGTTAGGAGCATGCAATCCTTAGCTGCTTAGATCTTTGTGGTTTTGTGGTCACTGACATGTGCTCTCCAGCTAGCCAGAAGCAACAATCCTTTAGTGATCTAGAGACACTTAATGAGGAACTGCAGGTATTTTTCAGAGCCTTATTTATATTGGGAAAGGCACTGCAGATTGTAAGATATAATTTAGGGAAAAGAAAGGTAAGACCCAGTTCTGAAGCTTAAATTTTTCTGTTGGGGCCTGGTGGAAATACCTGTACTTGTCAGTAGGGTTAGAAGGAACCGCCACTTCAGAGTTTGGCATTCCCAACTCAGGTCTTGATTTCAACCCATCTTGAAAAATCACATTAGTAAAATTGTTGGAATAAGATGGTTGCACAAATACATGCCACAATACTGGCATAGAAATGGGATAATAAAGTTTCCTTCTGCGTCTTTGATAGGAAAAGCAGGAAACCTGCTGGGAGTAGTTGTTGTTCCTTGCCACACACTTCAGTATAAGCATCTTCTTTATTCATTCTAGGAGCTTCTAAAGTAATCTGATTACTCTTGTGTGGTTCTTCCTGCAAGACAAAAATGAGGTTAAATCCATTTCAGGTGAGCCAGGAGAATTCAGTTAATAACACTGAGCCATTTACACTGCAGTGCCAACAGATCACTCAAATAAATTCAACTGGCTTGGCATGCCTTTGACAGGACATCTGCTCCTGAATTTCACCTGGTAACATCTGGGCCCAAGTGCTTCTGTAAAATGGGGAAAAAAATTGTCATGGAGACATAGTGTCTGCATTTCTACTGCACTAAAGTTCACCATGAGCATTTTGTGTACTGTTTCTCTAAGGATGACAAGGTGGTAATTTTAACAGTAAGGCTTGTTCTTTACCTTCTTTCTGGGAATCTTAAAACATTTTTGAAATGTGAAAGAACATTTTCATTCAGTGATCAAAATGTGTTTGCAATAAAGCTTTCATTTTCTTAGTTATAATTAATATTTAAGAAGGCAATAAATAACGTTTTTCTTTTCTTGGCTTTTCAGTCTGTCATGGCTTACTGGAAAAGAATGTATGCTGCTCTTTTCAAAAGAAAAAGATCACACCTGTGATTTGATGTATAAAGTTAGCTTCCCCATTTGACACATCTTTCCAATTTGGTTAACAAAGAACACTGCAGCTTCTAAGGCTGATGAAGGCAGCGGTAGTAAGAAATGACCACTCCTCTTGTTTTGCTATACACAAAGGCAGTTGCACTGCACACTGCTGAGACATTCAGCTCCATAAACATGTCCCTCCTTGGATGGGGAGAGTGTGATTGAGAAACAGCAAGGAATTAACAGACAGATACCAAGTTGTCACCTGGTCAACTGGAAAGAGCAGAAAATTTTTACCTGGTCAACTAGAAATGGCAAAATGAATAGGGAAAAATTTAAAAATCTGATTCTTCAGTACCATCCGTTCTGTATAGCCAAGTATGGTTACACAAGTATTTTCTCAGCCAGCAAAGCTAGTTTAATAAGGCACTGTTCCTGCACCATTTTCACCCACTGCTGTGTTGTGCCAGATGATTATTTGCGGGGTTGTACTATAAACTAGATCCAGATTTTGGGTTTATTTTTTTGGTTTGGTTTGGCTTTCAAGTCAAATACTTCAATATAATTTTCTTCAGTGTGTAGTTGCATCAGCATGACTGCGGGGATAGAGGACTGCAGGAAAGAAGCAAATATATAGAAAAAAGGATGAAGACTTCTTAAACTCCATTTGTCACCACATAAAATGTTTTCTGGATTTCCACTTTCATTTTTACAGGGTGAGGGTGTCCAGTGCCACTGTTCTGTTGTGACAGCACCTTCTTAGGAGTTTTGTAATGAAAGAGAAAGGTGAATTGTCAGAAATAGCGTTATCTGCCACTACCCAAACAGTTTACAGAAACAAAGCAGTTTCAGCATATTCTAATGAACTATTCCTCATTATCTGTCGGGTTACCAAAGGGGGGCTGCTGAGGACGTGAAAGTAATAGCATGTGTACTGGAGATAGGGATGTGCAGTGTGCGCTTGCCTGCTGTGGCAGCAGGAGCTTTGGAGTCTGAGCTGTAAGTGGCTCACGGTACTCACAGTTTTTAAATATATATGTACATGGACAGAGGGAGGATTTTTGATTAATTCAAAATTATTTTTTATTCCATATGCATGGCAGTTTTAATTCAGCTTCATGGCCACATTGAAAGACCTATCAGAGCTTAGAAGGGCTAGTTACATTATGCATGAACCCAGAGTCAGAAACTAGCAATCTCTAAACAAACTGTTAAATTAGAAACTTTTTGTTTGGATCTAACAGCACTTATAAACCAGATTGTATTAAATTGAGTAATACTATTTTGTAGTATTAATATTAATTTGAGCCAGATTGCCCTGTGTAATAAACCAAGTTTGGCACATACACAACCATCCTTGAATACCAAATGTATGTTGCCCGCTCAATTTGTTATTCACCGTAAACAGTTGAGAATAAACCTGTAGGTAGATAAATCAAACCCAATATCCCTGAGAATGGCAAAGGCACTTATAAAAACTTTATTTTCTTTACAGATAATTTACCAGCAGGATAAAAACAGGGTATTTGTCAAACTGCTTTCAAGGAGTGGTTGAACTAGATCCAGTGTTCATAGTGGTCACTTAACTGCCACAGAATCACAAGATTTTGGATTTAATCGCCTTCAGTGCCAGTATATGATAAATTGTAACTCTGTCACAAAAAATATGCACTCATAAAGCACCTTAAAGCAGGGACATGTACCAAAATAAATGGATTAAGTTTTTGCATACCAGGAACAAAAAGGGACACAAAGTCCTCTAAATTAAATCTGTTTGAAAGGCAAACTCAGATAAAGCCAGCAGTTTTAATCTAATAGAGATGTAAATGGCTCTCACCCTGCAGAGTTCAAGGTAATGTTACCAGCACAAGGATAAGGCCCAGTCCTGTATACCTTCAGTCACTCAAGAACTCCCAGTGGAAAGAATAATAATAATGCTGTAAACACAGTAGGACACCTACTGTATTTACAGCTTGGACTACCAAGTGAGAATGTTATAGCTTGTACATAATCTCCAAGCACTGTAAACTACTTCTGGTAGATACATGGTTTTGGCCTTATATTGGCCTGGAAGGTTGCATCAGCAGAGGTTTAGCACCCAAAAGCTGCATATTCCTGTCCCTCAATAGCCCATGCTGGCAGAAACTTGCAATATTGATCTAGTTACCCCTTACTAGAAAGCAGACATGCTGTCACAACATGTAGCACAAGATGTTGTTTCCATTTGCTTTGGTCCTGTGTAGCTGTGTCCCCTTGCTCTGAGCTAGGCAGGTCCCCAAATAGTCCATGGGATGTTACTGTCTTCAGTGGCTGCAGGATTTGCTGCACCATTTTTGGCAGTGAGACTGTGCAAGTTTGGGAGTCTTGAGTCTGCAGTCATAAGAAGTGTGGATATACACAGCAAGGCTGGGCTTGGCCAGAATTCCCGCAGGATCTGGAACACAGCTGCAGTGTAGGAAATGGCATGGGTAGTTGGATTTAGATGACTTCAGCTACACCTGAGACCTTGGACTCAGTTTCTGTATATTCTGGCAGCACCCACCAGAGGAAATACTGGATGCAAGGACTTTCACCCATCTGAACCTGGACTTCAGGGTACCTGCCATTGTCTGTAGTGTGTGTGCTGTCAGTGTAGGGCTTCATGCCTGTCTGTTGTCATTGCTAATGTTTGCACTCCAGCCACCCTTCCATACCTGTGTCTCATTACTCATGCTGAGCTGCTCCTCTGTGGAGTGAATGGGCAGGGGACAGTACGGTGTCCCTCCTGCACATGGAGACAGAAGTCCTCCTTCCTGTCCCAGTCCAGAGAAGTGCATTTGTGTTCAAGCAAGGGAGAGAATGGGCTGAGGAAAGGGAGTTTTCCCTCAAAGCTCAGGAGAGAGCCTGGTCAGTGTGTCCCCATTTTGTTATTCTACCAACTACATGATATCTGCTAGCTGCCACTTCATCCAGCAAAGACCTCTCCCTGGGAAGATCCACTGTTATTCTAATACATGCTGCAAACATATTTTGTCATTAGAATTGGAAAGTGGGATTTGGAATGTCCTTCATGCAAAAAAATAAGACTGTTGTTTAAAATTAAAAAGAGAAGAGCAATAGAACAACTCAGTTTTCCATGAAAAAGATGTTTTCATGGTAGTCTTTCAAGTAGTCTGTCACTTTCTTATGGATTTATGGGAGAGACCACAAAGATGCCCAGCCAAACTTGCGTGTCTGAGAGTTACAGCCCTGTGTTTTGCTAGAATATGTGAGTCATTTTATCCTCCACTACCTGAATTCTTAACTTTATTTTTTTTTTTTTAAGTTTGTCATCTGCAAGAAATTTCATGGCCACAAATAAGAAACTCTGGTGGCAAAATTAATAACTCTGTACCTCGTTTTCTGAAGGAGTGCAGATGTTACTACATTCAGTCTACACTTAAAAGTCAAGCCAGGTTATGTTAATAGTCCATCAGTAAGGAAGTGGTAAGACCCCCTGAGTTTTGCATTATGTGTTTCCAAAAGGTGGAGGGCAAAAGAGTCATTTTCAGAAGTGCTGGGATATCAGCAGCTGGGGAGTGATGTGAGGGGGTGGGCAGGGGAAGAGAACATGTAAGCTGGAACTATTCCTCTACATCAGCTTCTGTGCTTCTGTGATTCAAGGAATAGAAAGACTTGCATTATGTATTTGCACGACCTGAAAAGTACTGCTGAAGTATTTAGTCATCTTTGCATTTCCTCTTTTTTTGTTCTGCTATTATTTTTGCTATTACTATTAAGAGTACAGAAAAAAACCAAGCCAAACCACAAAATTATTAGGTTTAACATTCTCAGAGAGTCTACATCTTTTTCCCTCCATTTTGCCATTAATCAAATCTGTCTCAATGAGAAACTGTGAAACACAACCATTTGGAGGCTATGGAAAAGCCCAGGAAATCCTTCAGAGTGGTTCAGCACCTTTTCTGTTTAGAACACAGGGAAATCAAGGGAAACAAAGGGCAACAATTAACACACCAGGTATGTCTGATACTTCCTTTTTTCCAAAAATGCCTTCTCTTTCACACTCTTATCTCACAGACATCCACTATTAACGTTTTATAATCAACAGGTTGCTGTAAGAACATTAAAGGAGTGATTATCTGTAGAAGTCACCCGACAAGTGTTGTGCTGTTCTCCTTTATATGGTTTTTAGACATCCTCCTTAAAGGTCTAGTTTGTTCCCAGAAGAGCCCTACCTGTGAGTTTTTGCTCCCCATTCACCTGTGCTCACAGATCAGAGAAGCTGGATCATTAATTTTACATATCCACAGAGGTTGTCCTGCCCTGTTTTTTGTGTTTTTTTTGATGCTGCAATTTAGGAGTTAGAAAGCACGGACTTAATATTTTATTTGTGCTTCTTTCATGCCAGAAAGGCAAGACCAGCGTACCCTTGTGGGAAAGACATTTCATTCTTTGAGGTACTGAGAATTCATGCGTCATCTCCAAAGGGGACCCAGAATAACCTGGGGCATGTCTGTAGCCCGTGAACAATCCAAACTGACATTTGCATTGCCAAGAACAATACATAATCTGACATTTGTGTATAGAATGACTGTGTGATAAAACAGCGGATGCTGCTGCATTTTATGTGATCAAAATATTGTCTCTGAGCACTGGGTGGGCATTGGGGCTGATACAGGCAGCTTTACGCAGAATGAATAGATATATATTTATATGTGTATTGCATGGCTGATCTCTCAATTATTTTGGTTTTATATTACAGTACAGGCTGGGAAAACTAGGTAGTGTGACTGAATGCTGTTGCAAAGACAGAGCTTCCACTTTATGGAAGCAATTGAAGACAAAGAAGGTCCTGCTCATGAACTCAATATTAAACAGGCTTAAAACTGTTGCAGTCTGGGAAAATTGTGATTTGGTTTTGGATTAATGCAGACTAGTTCCTTTGGCAGTGTTTTGGTGTCATATTCCAATTTACAGAAAATACATCAACCCTGTTACCAGTGCACATTGGTTTTCTAAGTATGTGTGTGGACATGAAGGTGCACGCTGTGTGTTTCACATACTGAACAGTAGCTAATTAAGTGGAGACCAGTGAAGCCTCCCACACAGATTCTTTTCCTTTTGTATTTTATCACTTCTCCTATTGAGGTAGAGCACAGCCACAGACAGAAACTAGGTCTGCCCATCGCAAACAGGTTCCATTTTCATTTCGGTCACTTTTATTTGATTTCACTTCAAGGGTGTATATGTAAGTTGTAGATGAAAATCAATTACATAGCTGAGAAACGGAGCATCAGAAAGCAATTTTAAGGTAAGTTGCCTTAAGTACTGCAAGGAAATGGTTAATTTGTATGGGGCGTGTCAACAGGAAAGAGGTAAGGAACAATTAATATGCTATAGTGTGGTCCTTCTTTGGTGCTGACCTAAGAGCAATTACATTGAGCAGGTTGGCTCTTCTGATGTGTCATTGGGTGTAACTAGTTGACTCCAGAGAGTCTTGGACAGCCTCTGTGGGTAGTTGCTGAGAGATAACTGTCCTATAATTGCGATCTTAATTTTTAAGATAGAATGACTGCAGACAACATTTTGTTTCATGGTAGCAAGATTTGGTGGCATGTGGTTTGGCTGCAGCTGTGCCCGCAATGGGCAGGCTCCAAGATCCTCCATGTGCTTGTTAATTCAAGCCTAAATCACTCAGTTTTGTAGTCAGCTGAACCTAAACAATCTGTCAGCACTGAGGAGGTGTTTCTGCTGTTTCTACTGGCATGCTGGTTTCACTTTGGGAGGGAGCTGCTCCCTGTTACCAGTGTAGCCTTTACAGTGTCTTCAAAAAACATTTCTGTGCCTTGCCTAAGACAGGGTTGGTGGGTGAAAGGTAGATTGTGCTTCTGAATTTCTCTTGCTGATGGAGTTTGGTGGAAATGTCTGGGACAGAACATGAACCGTTCTTCCTGCTGCTTCCTGAGATGTGTCTTAAGTGCTTTGGGTGAGCCAGTAGTGACAGGAGGAGGAGAGTTCTTCCCCAGTGAGGGCTGCTGACTGTGTGACAAGACCCAAAACAATTTCCACTGAATTTCCACTCTTTCCAAGCTGGGTTTTCAGGTTTGCTCAAAACACAAGTTTGACCTCTTAAAAAAATGCTTTTAATAGGACAGACACATTATCCTCATGCTGCCTTTCTCAAGTATTTATGAGTCAAGTGTGACCATACCTATGCCCTGACTTCAGGGCTCTGAACTCTGTGCCAGGAGCACCCACCCTGGTGCTTTTTTCAACTTTTACGCCTACTTCATTGTTACTGTGTCCCATGACTGATGCAATCCCAGAGTCTTTGACTGGTCTCTCCCCTCATGTCAATCATTCCATCTCTTACTGACTCTTTGCTCTCAATGCTACCTTAGAAAAAAATAAATAGCCAGGTTAGCTGGCTGCTGTGTCCTCTGCTTTTTGTGGTATAGGGCACCATCTTCCCTCCCCAAGTAGCCTTCGCTGACTCAGTGCCACATTTTCACCCTTTCTCCTTTGTCTTTTCCACATGTCAGCTCCACATGGCCCTCTGCTCCCTTGGTGTCAGGGTACAGCTCCCACTCTTTTCTCATTCAGCTTTCTTTCTCTGCATCCTGCTCTCAGGAGAGTCTGTCCAACACTGGCTTAGTTGTCTATTGAAGCACGTACCCAACCTCTGAACATCTGAGCAGGTGCTGGCACCAGCATTGAAACTGGCATCAGCACAGGCAACAAGCTTACAACTGTATTGTTGTTAAGTAATCTGAGTAAAGAGGCACTTGCCCCATGCTGCCCTGTCCTGGCTTGACCCTGACCTTATAAACTGCTTTTATTACCAGTGCTTAAAAGATTGCATCGCCTTCTGTCTCTTCAGAAGCTACCAGTGGTTTGGAAGCTTCATCCCAAGTTCCTGTGACTAAGCTATGTTCAAACAGTTATCCTGTCTTTAAGAACACTTTTTATGAAACAGAAATTCCGAGCCGCATCTGACCAGCAGTACAGCACAGGCATCTACTCGTTGTCCAGTAGTGGTCACTAGCTGGTACTTCAGAGGCAAACCTATTTTCATTTTGGCTGTTAAACAGTAAATTCCTACAGATTCTTTAGGGAGAATTTCTAGTTAAGCATGATGGATTTTGTTGTTTGATAATACTGGCAAGATGACAAAGCCTTGTCAGATTGTGATAACCTCTGTGTGTCTTATGCTGAGATCTAGAAAAGCAATAAATAATTTCTTTGCCATTGGCCTTGCACAACTGCTGTGTTGCAGCCCAAACTTGTGAGGTGGAAAATGAGGGGAGGAAGTAAATTTGCCTAAATGAAAAAGAAAAAAATAAAAAAAGAAACAAAATAATTGTTAATAATCTCTGTTAATAGGATTTTCACAGTGTGCTCTACCACTGGAGTGTATCTCTCTTCAGGGCAGCTTCCCTATCTGATTTAGCCAAAAAGAAACCTTCTGTGAATAGCTGGTATCTTCTATCAAATCTGCACCTCGCCTTCAGACATCAGAGGGATATTGGTAGGGGTTGGTTAGAAACGATGGGAGAGAACCTTGTTCTCCGGGGTTTGAAATAATTTGTCAGCAAAATACACTGATGACTCTTTTCCTTTTTGCTAGCTATGAATTTTTGTTTTGGTCTGTTTCCTTCCAAAAGTTTGATTTGTTTACTTTGGGGATTATGTCTTTTATGAAAATAACCAGGCTTCCAAATGCAGTCTGTCAAGCTTGCCAAGTTAGTAGATACACAGGTTGCCAGTGGAATTTTGCTTCTCGTATTGCCTGTAAGTAGATCAGCAGTGTGGGAGCTTTGATTTTTTTTCATGTCCTCAGCTCGCCTGCTGTATTTTGCTGAGGAAAGGTGAGGCAGTGCAATACAGAAAGAGGAGGAATTTTTTGGTGTTCCCTTTTGTGACTTTCTGGTGGGAACTACAGCAAAGTGCGTGGGCATCTTTTTAAGAGCATGTGACATGCCCTAGATGGATGAAGTCCCAGAAGGAAGCTGGGATTTTGACTGAGGCAAGAGTCATTCTGGGCATATGGGAAAGGAAAGCCCAGATGTTTGTGACAGTTAGTTAAGGCCACACGGTCATGGGAATCAGGCTGTTACAGAATTGTTTGGGTCCAGCTATTGTGCATTTCCATGATACCTGTTACTTCTGGGGACAGTGATTTTTCTTCATTGTTTTTCTGAGAACTGTAAGGCCTCCTTTGGGGTTGTTTTTAAGTAATTCCTAGTAAAATATGTGTGTCCACACCAGCTCATTTCTGACATGGTTGCTAAAGCAATATAGCCCAGAACACCAGCAAATAACAGAATAAATCTCCAAAAAGAAACAAGCAACAAGATGGGCAAGATTTTAAACTCTCAAAAGTAAGACCATGTTAGGGATTGTTCTGCTTGTTATCCCTATGGTCTGCTCACTCCAGTGCTTTGAATTTTAGTGGCCCTGGTCCCTAAAGCCATGTTGTCTGCTTTTGTTGCTGGAGCACTGTCTCTCTGCAGCACTTTCTTAGGGAGGCAGTGGATGTTCCTTCACAAATATCTGTTCACCCTCTGAAAAAAAATAAGCAAAAAGAACTAAAGAACGAAACAAAACCCGGCCAACAGCTGTGATCTGTTAGAGAATACTTCTTTAAATGCTTATAATGGTTTGTGTGTTAACAAACCCCTCCATAAAACAGAAGTAAACATAGGTCGACAATGGTGGTTTCCACTGTGCTGAGTAAAAGCTCATGCAGGCAGGGGCATGTTACAGAGGCCTTGCATTGGGCCATCGGATACACAGGTGACCCAGTTCACGACTGATAGTATGTGAGAAGTTACCCATCAGGGTCACTGCTGAACTGTGCTATGGCACTCTGCAACAGGTGTTGGCTGTAGCTGCCTTTGGAAGGATGTCAGGTCAGGCTGGAGCCTGGGTTTAGCTCATTTATTGTAAGGACTTTTGTCAACTGCTACGGATCATTTCAGACTGCTTTGGAATTCTCAATGGATGAGGTTGCAAATGTAATTCCTGAAAATTGTATTAAACTGATCAAGCACAACATGAAGCTTTGGCTAGAATGTCGTCTGTGTTGCGGGTATGAACTCCTTCTAAACATTAAAAGGAACTGACTTAGTGACTCATCTTTTCGTATATCATATCATCCATCAGATAACAGCATTTTCGGAAGTACAGGAAAAGGAGAGATTATTTTGATGTCTTCTACAGCACGCAGCATAGATTTGCTTTCTCTTTCCCCCCAGTCTCTTCCCTGTCTCCATCTCTGTCTCTGTGTCTCTTGCTTTTCCAATTTATATGGATTAAACAAGTCTCTGATTATTCTTTATGCCACTGCAAATAAAGTCATTTTCAGAAACAGATGTCGAAAGAGCCCAGTGAAATAATCCTGGAGGCAGATGCAGTCTTCCATAAGCTGCCAAGTGCATGGTGCAATCAAAGTGATGAAACAAAATGGAACAGGCTGCAGAAAAAGTAATTAAATTATAGTTCCATTGTAGAAGCACATTTTAAAATTACTGAGATTCAGAGCCCATAATGCTGGTATTATAGTTGAAAGAATACTTGCCATGGGTCATGAGCGTTTTTTTTTTTTAACAGTTATTAATCATGCTTGACTGGAAAGACATGTGTAACCTACAACAAGCAGTGGCTGTAGTTGTGCCAAAGGAAGCTTTTGTTCCCTGAAGAGAATTGTATCAAAGGCCAGTGTGTCCTATTATTACGTGTGCAATAGCAACGTGGAGAATCTGAAACGGGCTTTTCAGATTTCAATACAGAGCACTGGAGGGGAAAAAAGAAAACAAGTATTGTATCTTTTTGAATACTATATGACCTCCTTTTTCTCTTACCAAGTTAACTTACTTATTGACTAAATAATAGTAAAAAAAATTGTAAAACATCCCTCCCCTCCCTAACTTCAATAAAAATAATGCCAAGGCTCTGGTAAAAATGAAAAAGAGACAGAAAATGTACAAAGTCTTGGAGACTGGAGCTTAAAGAGACCTCATTAGTTCATTTGGCTCTGTTTGCTTTCCATTGCAAAGTGAGTCTATAGAAGATACACTGGACAGTGACTAAAATTCACCGCCATCTTTCTATCATTTTGAACTAGTAGGTTTTTTCCACTTTCCTCTCGAAAACTCCTGCTTTTTCTTCTTCCAATTTTTCCAGGGGGGAAAGGGAAGGGGGCTGGGGTTCTTTTTGTTTTGTTTTGCTAAGGTTATGGAGTGTCCAGATACAAATAGGAAACAGGAGATGGTTATGTGAACATAGTTGTTTCCTCTTCCACTGCTTCAAAGTGTAAGTTTTCAACCTTTAATTTATAGCTTTATGTCATCCCCAGGCCTGTTCTATCATCAGAGCCTTCCAGATTCGACTAATTTTTAAAAACTGGGTTTCCCTAGTCATTTTATTTGTATTGTAAATGTATTGGTTTTGTTGTAGATTTACTGTCACTTTATTTTCACCATGTTACTTTTTGGCTTATTATCTTTCTGCTCCTATTGGAGCTCTTCTCTTTCTTTAACGTCTGCAGTCCTTCCAAATGACTGTCATTAATGTGCTTGTTGTCTCAAGAAAACGGTGGGAAGGTAAGGGCAGAGTCAAATCATTCACGTTAGCAGAGGTTCTGTCTTGCTTTCATAAAAAACATAGAGGACAAAACTATACATCCAAGTTATGTCCGTGAAACTCTGTTAAAGGTGGCGTATGAGTCACAAAGCTACTGGAGCAGTGGGGGGTTGGGGGGAGGGAATCAAATATTTGTCCTGTGTCTGCTTAAAGCACCTGTTGTTGGAAGTTTCTCCAAATATAGGAGCTTTTTCTGCGGTTGTATTAGTTGACTTTCAGAGTCCCTTCTTCCCGCTTTTCTCTCCTGAGATTATCACTGTGAGAAGAGGCTACCCCATGGCGTGGCAGTCTACGAGCTGCTGAGCTTGGTCCCATCAGTCCCACATCTACACCTCCTTTAAACTCCTCCAGGGATGGTGACTCAACCACTTCCATGAATAGCCTGTTCCAATGCTTGACAACCCTTTTGGTGGAGAAGTTTTTTCTGATACGCAATTTAAACCTCCCCTGGTGCAACTTAAGGCCATTTCATCTTGTCGTATGTGGTTCGTACCAGAACTTTTCATGCGGTGGAACTGTGACCTTGTGTCTCGAGTTTGTGTCTCAATGAAACTTGTGTGAACCTGACACATTTGACATCCCTGTGTGTCTTAAAAATGTTGAAAGTGCTTGGGAAGTTTGTACAGATACATGCACATATACACAGATACGTATGTGTGCATGTGTTTGTATGGAAAAGGACTGAAGTTTAGAAAGAAGGACAGATAATTCACAAAACACTGTTTCAGCGGAGTGACTGGGTGAAGCAAATGAGTTGTTTAGTCAAAAATAGGCTCTGTCCTTTCTAAAGGTTGCAGAGAAATAACAAATGGATGGCTTTAGTGCTGTTTTTTCCCAGTGCTAGAGCAAGATATAATGGCTAACTTTACAACTTGCACTTTGAAGTCACTAATAAATAAACTATTTGATTTTTTTCTTTGTTTTTAAATCCTTCATCAATTAGACTGGCTTTTGAGTTTTAAAGAGTCTCCTGGTTTAAATCAGTGACAAAAATATTGATTTAAGTGGCTTAAATCTTGGCATGTGTTTGACTCTTTACTTTGAGTATTGATGGCCCATAAAAGAGTCATTTATTGTGGGCTGGTTGTTGGTTTCTTTGATTGGGGTTTTTTTTGTTAAATCTTGTTTCAAATGAGGCCCCGGAACTTACTGGGTTTTTTTACTCACAGGATACTCCCAAGTTCCACAGTAAAACTGTATAATGCTGTATGTTTTGACTAACCACCAGTACTTGTGACTTTTGAAGGCAACAAATCCAACATTCTGGCAGGACATGGCAATGTTACTTTTTTCCTTTTTATGCCCTTTTGTGCCCATGCCATATTTGCAACTATTACAGCCATGCTGCTGTTGGACCAGTTTCTCAGACAATTCCCAATCCATCCCTGCCTCAAGGGAACCTGTGACTTACATTCCAGAGGTTGGTACCAATCCTTTTGTGACAGAAGGATGGGAGCTCATCCTCCTCCCTTCATTAGATGCTGTATGAATTTCCCTTTCTTTAAATAAGTATTTATTTTATTCATCTAGGAAGTGTGAAAGGATTTTCAAATCACAGCCTTGTAAATAACGTAATTAATGACAAAAAGTGATGTCAGAGATTTGTTTGTGTCAGAGATTCAATTATATCAATATATAATATTTTTCTGTTTCATGAGGTGAAATGTATTATTATTGTTATTATTATTATTATCTTTTCTCTAAACTACAACCATGTTTGTGGTTTGAGTGAATCAACTGACCCATGTTTATTAAACCAAATATGTCTAGAAAGCCTTTCATTTACAAATAGGTTGGACAAATATATATTCTAGGGCAGATATAATTTCAACATTGAAGGGAATTATAAAAACCTAAAGATATTTAAATATCTGTTTGTTCTGTGCCCATTCAGAACATACTTGATGGGTTAATGTTTCCTATTAAAGAAGCTTCCGTATTTCTTGGACTATTCTACTGCTATGGGGAACTTTTTTCCTTTGATCAATAAGGAACTTATCTGTACTCTTGTATGTACTGACAAAGAAAATTACAAGTTTCTATGTCTGTGAGACTGTTTTTACTAAAGATAACAATCTCACTTTTAAAATCATTTTATTCTTAATATTTGCTTATTAGATTATACCATGGCAATCTTTTGACATTGGCCACATATGTCATGTAAAGAAATATACCTTACTTGCTTCCCAGCATTTAACCATATTCTGTGCACATATGCATTCTGTATTGCAATGTATCTTTTTATATATGTAAAATCTAGTTCACTTACAATATCTTGGAAACGTGTGACCATGTGAATGATTTCTCTCTTCTCTCAGAGATTTTAAAAAATGGAAAAAATAACATTTGTTTAGGCTTGACTCTCTTCTGGTACCAAGTGCATTTACTTTTAAATCAACAAGCAAAGTTGTTGCTTTATTTGTTTTAAACTGTATTAAGGTAAATATACAATTTAAATGCTATTTAAAAATAAAAATATTTAAATGGGGAAATGTGAAAGTCATGCATTTGACTTTAGTGGGCAGAGATAATTTAACAAGTATAACACACGTTTACAGTGTTTAGGTCAGAATGTAGGGTTTTCCCAGGAACAGGTGTGGACCCAAAAATCTGTTTTTATACAGTAGGCCGTTCTTGTAAACCGCTCTGTGCTGGACAGACCACTATGCTACTGGTGGTGGTGGTGGTCTGCTCAGTTTTTCCCCCACCTTCCCTTGTGACTTATATGTACATTTGTTTATTAGATTTGTTATCTCACACCATATGGAATGATTAATTCAAGTGAGTTGGAGTATCTGTTTCTCAGTTGAACATAAGCAAGTAAGGTCAAATTTCTGTTTGAAACAAGCAACATAAAAAATCTCAAGGGTTTGAGAAACATGGTGCTTTACTTGAAGGTTTTGGATCCAGAGGATAAAGTGGCAGGTAAAGCTGATTTTGTGCTTAAAGCTATGATTAGAGCTTTAGATACTTTGGTAAATAACTGATCTACCATATGCATTCATTCTCTTCTGTTGTATTGCAAACTGACAGGTTTATGATGAAGCTTACTGTTAATTTCATTGCCGCCATTAGGATAGGAAAGATAGCCACTTTCTGCTCTGTCTGTCCTGAACTCGTCATCGAATCCTCCTGGAGATAATGTCTGGAGAGTGATTTATAGTGGGCTGCCACAATTTCTTATTAGTGGAAGCATTTCTGTTTCATTAGTCTAGCATGGCAGCTTCTATCTGCAGGAGCTTTTATCTGCCTGACTCTTTCACATATGCAGAAGTGTTAGTTGGCTGCTGGATCTGTACAGAGTATCGACATGCACACTGCAGTGCTTGTTTTTCAGTTCATGGTGAACTGTAAAGATGCTCTCTGCATTCCTGCCAAGGTAATTCTTTCTGAAATAATTGCAGAAAGGAGGGGAGGGAAAAAAAAAAAGAAGATGGAAGTTACCTTTGGGAAAATAATCACTGTGTTTTCCATAGCCTGGAAATTACTTACTTTGCTCAGATCCCAGATCTGTTTGGCATTTGCTAAATGCCATGATACAGTTTTTCTAAATTTTCTGATACTTGATTTCCAAGCATCCAATAGCATTTATTACCTATTTGACACGTGATGTTTTCTGAAAACATGACTTTATTTTCAAAGTGTGTAGCTGTCTATTCACACACAGAATAATATTTTGACATTAATTTATGTTAAATAAATAATTTCTCATTGAGTGCTGATAGTAGGAAATAGTTTCATGAACAACGAGACAATAGTCTTTATTGTGCTTCTGTGATTCTTCTTCCTGTAATGAATTCACAATACCATATTGTTTACTCAAAAGGCTTTACATAAAGATTTATAAGTAGAAGAATTAATAAGTAGCTTACTGTTTGCTTCCATCAATAAATCAAAAAGGGAACAACCAGTGCCATTGGCTGAAGCATATGCTTTTTGACTAGCATGAGGAGAGGTGGTGCATTTAAAGAATGGGACTCATACACTGCTCAAGTTCAGCAGCTAAACATTCATCAGCTGAGAACAGAAAAAAATAAGTCTCTAATCTTTTGCTATTCTCTTCAAAGATTATTTGACATCTAGTGATCTTCAGCAAATGAGACATCAGTTGTATGGAGTGAGGGCATTTCTCATTTTAGGGAGAACACAAAGGCAGCTTCAGGGAGAACCACAAGACAACTTCTTCTATAGATAGGATAGGTTCTTCCTCTGGCAAAATACTATTAAACATATCTGTCAAGGAAAAACTAGTGCCACTTCACATACTTCTTAAAATTACGTTCAAAAGACTGGAGTCTTGCCAGTTTTTGTACTTGCTTTTGCCTTTAAAAGTTGTTCTGTTATTTTTTCGTTAGGTTCTCTCCTTATTAATTTCACGTCTTTGGCAAACCTACTACTTCCAGATATCTGTAGTAACTACAGACCATAGCATATTAGCATATCAGAGATCTTTACAATAATTAGTAAAATAAGCATATGACTTGCTAAGCTGTGGAACTGCCTTTTGTTCGTTGTTGTTAACTAGTGGAATGATATGTTGCTTTTTAATCCCCTTTGACTTTTGAGCTAATATTTTACCACTTTAAAAAAAAACAACCCACGTGTATTTTGTGTATTTGTTGGTGTACTCAGTTGCTGCTCTCTCAGTGGCCCATGCTCAGCTTACTATCCTATTAGTTGTTATTTAGATCTATTTGACCATAGGATTTATGAATTTCCTGAAACCTTCTTCTCTAGTATTTCTTTAAATTTAGTTCTTGAGCTATTCCTGTATCTTATTTTATCTTTTTTAGCAAAAACTCATTTTTCCAACTGACACATGGGTGCACGCACAAGGCTTTGTTCTGGTAACACAAAGAATTAATTTTCTCGTTTCTGGATTTTTGGATCCCTACCAATGCTCAAACTACTTATAATGGGGCATGATATGACATTTTAAGGGAAACAGGTTCCTCAGATCTTGTTCACTTCATGAAAGAGTTAGAGACTAGCATTAAATCTATTTTGGGGATATAAATTATAAGAATGTGAATAGAATGTATAATCTCATTCCTTTGTGTACCGTCCTCTCTAGTAATTTGGGAGATGGAACTGATAAAGTAGAAGGATTCATGCTGCACCTGCTTCTTTAGCTATTTCTCTTTAATCAGGTTCTCCTGGTGAGGCTTCTGTATAAAACTGAAGTGCTCCAAAGCCTGATTTCTCCTTTTGCAAATAGCTATTATTGGGAGATAAATCCTTTGAAGAGTTGTCGTTGTTATATTACTGTTTGATTATTGTGGGCTACCTTTGCTCTTGATAACCTCACTACAATGTGGTTTAGTAACACTGAATTTCTTCATCCTTCAGCTGACACAGAAACTGAGGAAGTGTATGTTTAGCAAATATTTGTCTTCTGTTGCTTCAGCTGAGACCATAAATACCAGCTCATCATTACCCCTTGTCATCCATTCGGAAAGAAGAGTTTTTGAAACAAAATAATACAACTGGATCTGAACTGGTTTTGCTTTGGATTTCACTTAGAGTTGTGGTTGTTGGTTTTTTTTAACTTGATGTCTTTCTGTATAATTACCCTGTGTAGTCCTTTGACATCCAGAGATACTACTTTCAAGTGAAAAATCATAAAGAATAACTGCTTAGCCTATCAAAGAACTTGAAAGCCAAGCAGTTATTTCTTCGTTTGATAGCGTGAACCTTTCCATGGCAGACAACTTATTTTTAATTTTAAGCCTTACATATATGGCTGAATGTGTTGATTTGTGTTGATAGTGTCATCATTTCTTGCTGTGTAGTAATTTTCCTGTGTTCCTGTATTCCCTCCAGTTTAAATGAAATCATGTGAGTAGCACAAATCTGTCTCCAAAGAACTGTGCTTTGCTGAAAGCACAGGTCCTTTCTTCTCATCTTGATCCCTAGCAGTGTGTTTCTTCCAATTCCTGGGAGGTCTCCCTCCACCTGGAGGCTTCTGATCAAGAGGGCTTAGCAACAGCCTTTTCATGACTTCCTGTGTTTCAGTTTTCTCTGTTCTTTTCTATTCACTCTTGCTATATTTTTTCTTTTTTTTCTTTTTTTTTTTTTTTTTTGTGTAATAACTTTTTTTAAGAGTTCTTGCTAAAACTCTGAACTATTTCTTTATAACACCAGTGTGTTACTGTCCAACTTCCAGTTCTTCATAGCTCATGATAATTCTCTTTGTTCATCTTCAGGTTACTCTGATCTTATCTTAGTCTCCTTATTCATCCTATCTTTTCCTGCCCCTGTGCTATGGCTTGATATCTGCCTAGCTACCCCTCCTTTGGTATGTTTCCATATATTGTGAAAATGACAAATTTACTGTGAGAGAGTGGATGTTCTTATGTTTCCTTTATAGAAGTTATCTTTTTCTAAACGTACAGATATGTGGAAACTATATGATTCAGTTTTAATGTCCTCATTTAAATTAGATGTAACTTCTCTGGAATGTCAGACACTATACTTTCCCTGTTCTTTTATCTTGCTTTTTTTCTTCCAGTGGAGCAACTGGAATTTTTCCTTTCAAATTTCGTCTGTAGATTCTTTCTTGCTTACTTCATAATTACATCTTGCAGTTGGTGGCAATGGAGCATCATAATTAGGTTCAGGAAGTTTTGAGGCCCGAGACAGGGAATGCTGTGCTGGGTGCTCCAACCAGTTTCATTTTTCCCAGTAGGCTCAGATTTAACAACTGTATAATCAAGGTTTCACGTAATGGAGCAGGCTTCCTCCTTTATGTTTCCATATTCTCTGCAATGGTCCGTTTGTTTTCTTGGAAGGGATTGATAGGCTTGAGGGGTAGGAAGAAAGGAGGTCATGAGGTTGATTTTTTATGTCTCAGGCTTCAGGCAGCCATCTCACACTACCCCCTTGGCCACGTGAATTCCTAATCTCCATGTGTGAGCATGCGTGGGGAATGTGACGCTGCCTTTCAGTTGTATAGTTCATCTTGTAGCTTTTATTAATTCACTGAAATCCCTAAGGAACTGTGCTGGGTTTTGTAGTACTCTGATGAACATGTGGCTTAGATGCTTTTTGTTTTATTCGCCTGGTCTACCAACAATTATGGAAAAGCCGTGTTAGAAAATTGCATGTAATGAATAGTGAGCATATAGGGCATGTGGTTTTATGCCAGCTTGGGATAGCTGATACGAAAAATGTGTAGAAACACATACTTACAGATAAAATGCATTTGCATAAGATTACACGCCCATTTATTGGAATTTTTAAAAGGTTGTGTATTTTTTAAATGCATTTGCATGTTTTTTTCTACTTGAAGAAAAATGTTCACTTTTTACATGATAGACAGCAGTGGCAATGTCCACAGGATAGTGCAAAAGTCCCATCATCATCATCATC
>VYXB01009655.1:1516-64863 GCA_013397135.1 Pachyramphus minor
CAGGTAATAAGCACACAACTTGCAAGAGTCCCATTCCACTGCAATCTGGTAAAGTAACTTAGAGCGATGGTCTGTACTGGCCATCACACCAAGCTGATCAAACGCCAGTCAACTTCTTCTAGGGTATAATTTGTTTTGTCATGTATATCAGTATAAAAGATGAGGGCATTACATATCCACACTTTTACTGCACACAGAAATACTTAACAAAATCTGTATCTTATACTTGGCCTAGGAGCTGTTTAGCTTATAAGATCTGACTGGAAAAGGCCAAAGAATGTCATGGATACAAAGTAACAAAAGACTAGGATCTCAAGGAAAACAAACAATTTTCCAGATTAATTTTGGAAGCCTAAAATTCTTTGTTTAACACTGATATATATTTGCTTTAAAATAATATATCTGTTTTTTCAGTCAGTAATGTTCCTTTCCTGACAAGACCACATGAGTTAAATTTACAAATAGAAAATAAAAGTGTGCAGTAAATTATTTTTTATGTGGTTATTATTTGATGGTCTTTATACTAATATTCACCTTGTTAATGAACAAGATAATATTAGTAACTTGCGTCCCTAACTGATATTGATAGCACCATTTGGAATTAGAGTAAGTCCACATGTCTCTTAACAAAGAAGAAAATTAATATTCAGCAATTATTTTGCAACTAATGGGATGGGTAAGAGTAAAGTATGTCATACTGTCATCCACATAAACTCATGTCTCTCTTGAACACAATCTGAAGGGTAATATAATTACTTACAAAGTCACCTTTGCTGTGAATAGATGTAGCCTTTGACTTAAAAAAAAAAAACAACCAAAAATGTATGCTTTTTATAAAGACGAATATGCAAGAGTATCCAGCTATAAGAGAGAGAACACATCTATAGATAAACTGGAACAGAAAAGCCTGTATATACTACTGCATAATTAACTGTTTTGGGAGCCCCTGGTGGCCTAGTGGTTAAGGACACGGCACTGTAACTGCCGAGGCCCGGGTTCGATTCCNAGAGTCCCATTCCACTGCAATCTGGTAAAGTAACTTAGAGCGATGGTCTGTACTGGCCATCACACCAAGCTGATCAAACGCCAGTCAACTTCTTCTAGGGTATAATTTGTTTTGTCATGTATATCAGTATAAAAGATGAGGGCATTACATATCCACACTTTTACTGCACACAGAAATACTTAACAAAATCTGTATCTTATACTTGGCCTAGGAGCTGTTTAGCTTATAAGATCTGACTGGAAAAGGCCAAAGAATGTCATGGATANATTAACTGTTTTAGAAACTAGTACTCCAATTTTTCAGATTTTCATTTGACAAATTTAATTTTCATTTTAATACATTTTTCTCTATGAATTATTTTTTAAAAGTTTTCATGAGTTTTATCTTGCATGAAGTTGAATGGTAGAGAAGAAATTAATACATGGAAATCTAATTATAAGTATAACTAATAGCTTCACTGGTGCCCTAAGTAATAGGACAGAATCTGAATTACAACATTTGGGCTAGAGTAGGTATTGGACTTTTTAAAGAAAACACAAGCAAACAAATATTTCAAGGAAACAGTGGACTGAGAAGACAACATTACTCCAGGTTATGGGCCAGGGTTGTATTCTAAATGACAAAGTACCTTACTACTCTACACTCTGGCAGAACTTGAGAAATCCAGTGTAGTTGGCAAAAAGCTGTCATTTCAAGCCCAAAAGAATTCTAAATGCCATTGTTTCACACTAGAGGTCACCCCCAGTAAGAAAATACAATTCCAGTGTCTTTTATTTTCTGCCTGTAGCTGGTACAATATTGTAAGGGTGTTCCTCAGAGCAAAGATGTAGGACTTCTTTTTTCTTTTTTAATTCTGGTTTCAATTCAATCAAGTAAAAGGAAACTTCATTAAACAGGCTTTACTTTTCATTATCACACAGAACGTATTAATTACTCTCCATATTAAGAAAGCTGTTGTTAAAGAAACCAGATGTTTTATTTTAGGGATTGCCTGCTAATAACATAATAAAAACAATATAACAACATTTCAATTGAAGAAATGTTATACTTCTTATGATCTTTTTGATTTCAGTGTTGTTGGCTAGGCATACATATACACAGAATGTTTGACATCAATAAGAGGCAGACTCACTGATCTTTGTGGGTCTCTTCCAAATCAGAAGAACAATAACAGTGAAAGTAATTAAGTTACGTATTTAGCTTTTCTGTTGCTCTATAAAAATGTCAGGTATTCACTGATAAAGACATAAATCATTATCTTTCTGTACCAGAGCTTAAAACATTTACCTCTTATCAGTTTTTACTTCATTCCTCCAATTTTTTCAACAAGGTAATCTTACTCATAGCAGAGATGCAGTGAAAAAGGTTTATGTGAAAAAGCTGACTGCAGTAAATTCAAAGGAATTGACAGGATCAGGACACTTCTCTATGTTTTAGTTACTATGTTCCAATAGCTTAAAATGATATATATCACTTTATATTATATACCCAAAACACCTTGGGTAATCAGTGAACCATAACCGCTACTATTTCCCTGAATACTCTAGAAAATTACTCAGCTTGCCTGGATATTACTGCTTGTCGGGGTTTACCAGCCCCCGTTCCGGGCTGAAATAGTCAAGTTCAGGTGAATTTCAGGAGCAAAGCCAATCAAAAGTTTTAGTAACGCCTCTGCTAATGACACATTTAAGAAAACGGAAGGGAAAGGGAATTGCACAGAAGAAATTGAGAAGCCATGATGTAGGACAGAGGCAGCAGGCCCCCTGTCCCCCGGCCCGGGGCCAGGGGCATCAGTAGTACTGAAGTCTCCCCCAGCTGGGACATGTAACAGAGTGGAGAAGAAACTCCAGAGAGAAACTGCCTGTCTGAAATGTCCTGCAGAAGAAATTCCAGTTGGTGGAGAGCAGAGGACAACTTGAGATAATAAACCACTCCAAGGTCAGTCCAGCAGGAGAGGAGAGCCAAGGCGTGGGGGGAGCCCCCCCCACCCCTCCAGCAGGGGAAAGACTGAAAGTTGAAAACCCTGCCACCTGTAGAAGATAACTGGGGTGCAAAGACGACCCAGCAGCTCATGAAGGAACTTGACCGGAGTAGATGAGCGTGTACTGAGGCTGTGGCCCATTGTGAGAGGCCTAAGATGGAGTAGAGTCCTGCTAGAGACCCGTGGCCCATGGACTTACTGGAGCAAGTTGTCCTAGGTAGGACCTTGTAGTTCCAGTGCGGGATCCATGCTCGTGCAGCTCAGTTGTGACCCTAAAGGGCAGCAGAGAATGGAAGAGCTGTTGTTCTGGGTGAACCCACACAGAGAGGTCTATTTAAGACTGTCTTCTATTAGAAGGGACCTCCATGCCCCAGAGGAAGGACTCAAAGCCATTCTCTGTAGCCTGCGGTGAAGACCATGGTAACACAAGTGTCCCCTTGCAATCTGTAGAAGGGATCCCACAGGAAAAGGAGAAAGGACTCAAAAACCCATTATTTCCTGTAAGTGTGGTGCAGGCCATGGTGAAGCAAGTATCCTCTTGAAGTACATGGAAGATCTCATGGAGCCTGCGTGTGCCCCCCCAGCCTCCAGTCCTGGCCAGAATAGAGGAGAAACAGGCCCAATCCTGAGGTCATCATGCAGCAGAGCCAGTGGAGAGAGAGAGAGAGAGAGAAATCTCCAGCTACAACACATCGAAGCTGTTGTCCTAAAGATAATAAAAGAGAAACTCTACAGTGCTGGAGAATTGCTTCAAAAAGAAGAGACTTTCTCCTCCTGGACTGATACAGGCGGGACGAATGCTTTGTAAATACCCAACATTTTCTTTCTAAGATAAGAAAGCTTATTTAGAATTATTGTATATATATTATTCTGTAGTCTTTTTCTTGCTAGTAATAAATTTTAATATTATTCTCCCATGTCAAGCCTCTCTTTTGTGTATAAAACCTCTCTCAACTTGTAGCAATTGTGTGCATGGGGAGTTTGGAAAAATTGGTCCTAAGTAAACCCATGACACTACTTCTTCTGGATAGGATGCTTATTGCCAAAAATGGATGACATATTGCACCTTTGAAATGCTGTGTAATAATACATTGCATCACATAGCCATGCAGTTAATTTCTACAGACAGATACCTACAGAAAGCCTTGGGGAACAGGAAGGACAAAGCAGAAAATGTATCAGGAAACAAGGTGAAGCAGTAAAAAGGTACAGTCAGTATAGTAATGTATATACAATGATGTATAACCTTATGTTTCTTAACACCTGCTCTTGTAAAGCCTGTTGATTCTTGAATGTCTTTAAGATATAGAAATTTCTATCATTTAGGTTTTATTCAGTGTGGAATAAATTAATAAATTTTATTTTGTTCTTTAAGTGGCAAAGTGACGTCAGTACTCTTCAATAGGTTGTTATATTTCACTGCAGAAGACCTCACTATATAAATGTGAGATGATAAAGAACCGAAAACTATCTTCTATCTCATGGGAGTTTGGGGGGGAAAAAAGTATTTGCAAAGAAGTTTATTTAGGCAAAAATCAGAAAAATGCAAATCTAAGTTATGAGGTGCATAAACCTGAAGGGATAAAAGCACATATATCTAGACTCTAAAAAAAAAAAAAAAAGATTAAACAATGAATGTGCAAAAAATTATATCTATTAATTATGTAAGTTTATATATTTCAAAAGTACAGCTTACATGTCCATCATCTCAACTATAGAAGCCCTCTGAAGTACAGCCCTCTGAATGCACACCATTGTAACTCATTATTTTTTACTCATTGGGGAGTTTATTCGTTTTTTTGCTCTTCTTTTAAGAGAGTTGATGGCCTTTTAAAAATCTTTTTTAAGACTAACATGAAGTAGAGTTTTAACTATTTTTTTCCTAATAAAAGGCCAATTTTCATTTACACAGGATACAACTAGAAACTGTAACTTAATTGTACTTTTTACACATGCCTATGAGGGTAGAAAGAATGAAGATAGCTACTCGTTATTAGTCTGAAGGTAGTAGAATTAATTATTATTTTTTTATGAGAAGGATTTGAAAAGGATTTGAAAAGGTTAGAAAGATTTGGAGGGAGTGGGGAGGGACCAACAAACAAAAACCAAGAACAAAAAAAAACCCCAAAAATACTTCCTCTGAGAAAAGATGCGTCCAGAATATAAATAATTTCATCCTTGTGCTTGTCCTAATGTGAGTTTAATTTCATGCAATACCATTTCCCAGCATCCGGTAGTTTCTTATAGAATCTTTGAATCATGTAAACATGTTTATAAATAGTTAATATGAGTTATTATTGTTATAGAGACTGAAAAGTCAGAAGATTAGATTAGCAGTTCAGATATCCCGGGATATACAGGCATAAGTTGAGGAGTAAAGATTAAATATGTAGTAAATATACAGATGTACCAGGAAAGTTTACTATCTCAATCATCAATTTATTTCTGATTTGGAATGAAACTGATTTTGTTCTCTCCAAAACTGCAGTAAAGTTTGATTTTGACTTGCCAAAAAATCTCACAAGCCAGCCATTGTTACTTCACTTGAGAAAAATACATTCCTAAGCAACTTCGCTTGTAATGAACATACAGCACAAATATTTGACCCAGAATTGATTGTTAGGTGTTATCCCTTTATATACTAAAACCAGTAGAACAAGATACACAGATAGAATAAAATGTTTAGCAAGCTGCTATGCATGAGGATCAGTCTCACATATTCTTGTGCAAGAGACTCAACCAGTTCATAGGGTTTCAGCAAGAATAACTTCAAAATAGTCAGTCTGTGTTTCTCAGTGGCTCTCATTTTAGGGCCTAAACAGAAAAAAAGTAGCCAGCAAAATAAAATCAAGAAATATTACTTCTTTAAACAGGTATCTTTAATATGATTTTTGGTTCTGACAAGAGGAAATAATTAAACTCAACTTGAAAAATTCCAGAAGCTTCCATCTGACATCCGAATGTCTTGATGGTTCTAAAGGCCAGATACGATACACACAGATGACAAAATCCAAAATACTGTCTCCTTACCTCTTCTTCTCTGCAGGAGTATCTGCATAGTCTCTTTATTTTAATGATCTAACCACCAATTCTAGCACTGGAAGCTATTTTACCATGTCACTCTCATGAGCCTGATAGGACTGCTTTGCCACTGCAGACATCTCACTTTTAGCACCAAGCTTCCTCACTGAGACCCAGCCACAAGTTTCTAAAACCAGCTGAATTTCACAGGGCAGGAATCCTCTCCTAGCAGGAGGAATGCAAGTTTGGAGGCACCTGCGTACCAAACAAGCCCAGGAAACAGCCTGACTTTGGGAATTCTGTCTACATACAACCTATTTTTACTAACTGACTTCAAGAACCACCTTTATACCTATACAAATATGTGCTTATGGATGTATATGTATACATGTACACACAAAAACATATATACGTATTTATATATAAATAACTCCAAGCATGCAATACATCAGCCCTGAGCTGACAAGGGCCTTTTTGCATGTAGTTGCCTGACTGAAAGAGGTTACAGATGGAACAGAAGACGAGACTAATGTGGAATGACTTTTCTGGCAGAAATCTCATTACAGCAAGAGAAGGACAAGGAATGAATCAATTCTTCCAGATGGTCTGAAGAAAAGCAATTTATGAGGAGGAGAAAAAGAAAAATTCAGTGGCAAAAAAGCTCCAGGTAAAGAGGAAAATAAGAAACTTTCGCCTTCTTTCTGACAAGATACAGCAGCTGAAGGACAGTGGCTGCTTTGGTGACAGAGAAAAGGAAAAAGCGAGCAGAGAAGAGCAGAATGTGTCTGGTACAGCTGAGAGCGTATAGGAATGGGAAGGATAACCACCGTTTCTGTGATAGAAATGGCAGCTGTTACTGTTTTACTCTATGGAGTAATTCACTTAATGTGCTATTTGTTAAAAACAAAGTGAGTTCAGGAGTGGAGCTTGGGGCCCAGAGCACTAGAACAGGTTGCCCAGAGAGTGTTTAGAGTCTTTTCTCTGGAGATATTCAAGAACAACCTGGACACAATTCTGAGTAAAATGCTCTAGCATGTTAAGCATGTTAAACGTGTTTAAGCACAAAAGTTATTCTGAATTACCTCTAGTGGTACCTTCCACTCTCACCCATTCTGTCATTCCATGACAGTCTAAACCTGAGGTGGAAGAAGAAGGTATGGTAAGAGATCAGGGAGTTGGGCTTGGTTGAAATAAAGGGAGAAGAAAACAAAGAAAGTGACAGATTCCTATGAAGACAGGCTGAGGGACTTGGGGCTGTTCAGCTTGGAGAAGAGAAGGCTCCAGGAAGACCTTATGGCAGCCTTCCAGTACCTAAAATGAGTCTCCAGCAAGAGAGCTGGAGAGGTACTTTTAACAAGGGAGTGTACTGATAGGACAAGGGCGAACAGCTTTAAACTGAGAGTAGGTTTAGAGCAGATATCCAGAACAAATTTTTCACTGTGAGGGTGATGAGGCATTGGAACACGTTACCCACGTTAGGGGTAGGTGGGTGCCCTATCCCTAAAAGAGTTTGAGGCCAGGCTGTACAGGGCTCTGAACAACCTGATCTAGTGGAAGTTATGCCCTAGATAATTAGAGTGTTGGAACTAGAAGATCTTTAAGAAGATCTTATTAACCTTCCAATCCAAACCATTCTATGATTCTGTGTTGGCCACTGCTGAAAACTAATCCCAATTCCTAAAGCTTCAGTTCAGTACTAAAAGAATGATCAGAGAGGTCTAAGATGTCTTAAAAGAACAACTAATAACATATTGAAACTGCAAAAGCATAATTAGTATGCACAAAACCAGATTAGGTAAGCACGAAAAAAAACCCACTCAAAGTGTGCTTGTTCATAAGTGAAAAAAAATAGTCAAAATCGAAAAAAATAATCAAAATTGAAAAAACCTCCTTTTTTGGGGAAAAAACCAAAAACCAAAAGGAGGTAAAAAAGAAAAACTGAAGAGCTGCATCCCAGATGTCATGACATACAATGCATTATAACAATGCATCATTTCTATAATTTTGTAACCATCTGACATCTCAAATTTATTTCTGTTTAACTTAACTTGCTGTTTGACAGGTATTTCCTAAAATAATGTTAACATATCACACTTTTCTTGGGTGAACTAGACTATGGTACAGGCAGTTTTCTGTTGCTCCAGTCATAGTTGATGGCTCAAAAACACATTCATGAAAGGTGTTCTGTATCTCAGTCTTTTGGAAGAGTAATTACCTACATCATTACAGCAGATGCCATCATGATTGTGTAAATAGAGGAAAGCAGAACAACAGTATTTGCTCTTGCAAGTTAAAGCTACAGAGAAGGTGCTTAACAGAATATTGTTCTATTCTTGAACAGCAGCAGTCAGATTTACAGCAAGAACACACATACTTTTGCATCATTTTAACTTGGGGAATAGCAAGCTGTGACACAGAACTAGATTGAGGAATTAGGAACAAGAATCTCATGCTGGTTTTGCCACATGGAGTATATATGTTTGACTATTTTTTAAACTGCTTTTAAAGGTGAACCTGAGACTCCATGCAAATGGTCTGACCTTGTTGATCACAATATGTTTATCCTTCGGCTTCTATCTAATTTTATTTTAAATTAGTTGGAAATTAATTTAATTCAGACATATAATTAAATTATAATTGTTTTCTTTTATTCTTTTTATTTGTACATGTTCCTACAACTGTTTTTCACCAGAACTCCTGTATCTAATGGCCTGCTCTGAGTAAGAAACCAAAACATTGCAAAAAATACCAATAGAAAAAACCCTGTTTGGTAGAAATTCAGAAACAGAATACATCCAGGGTCTATTTAAATGCAGTTTAAACTTTTGGTGTCCCTTTTACCTTTAGTTCTTCCCTTTGTCTTTGTTCTCTCCACACTTTCAGCTATTTTTATCAGTATGCTTCCTGCCAAAAAGGTCTCTCCATTTAGGAACCAACATACATCTATCTGACCCTGTTCCAGAGTCCATCTTTTGACAAGGAATAAAAGCAAGCTGTTGGCTCTTTGTTGATGGCAGACTTTAAAGTCATTAGCAGTAGGAAACAACAAAGAGATTTGAGCCCTATTTTGCTGGAAACCATCACCTCTTTAACATTCATGTTTTCCATGCTATTTCAGCATTCGGAAGTCAAAATAAGCCTCAAAACTCAAGCTTTGCCTTTGATTAGAAGTAGTTTTTATTACAAAGCTAGGTGGCAGCTTTTTCACATGTGTGAACTGAGAGATTACGAGAATGTAAGCTTTGGTTTATAAATTTAAAAAAAAAAGAAATTAAGCTTTGCACTTCTATTCAGTTGCTGCATTACAGATCTAGTAAATGACAGGAATATGTTTGATCATTAAATTACTATCTAAGAATCAGACTTTTACTTTCAAATACTTTTAATTTTTATGTATATGTATAAATTTACAAATGTCTCCTGTTTTCTCTCCTATTTTTTTTCTTTAGAAAGATAATTTTTTTGTTTGTTTGTTTGATATGGGAAAAAAATCATCTTGAGGCTCACTGAAAGGCAATAGATGTAAACTTTTCATGCACTGAAAAGCTACTTTTTAAAATAAGACAAGCTCATTACAGCATCTTTGTAAATTTTACCTAAAACATTTAAAAAATACAATGTGCTATCTAGCTGCACCTTATGCCTTCAAGACAGCCTTCATTAATGTCACCTTGGCACAATGTGGATTTAGGATAGGAAGGAGATAGAGCTTTACATTGTCTTTGCAAAGCTCCATAGCTTTAAGAGTCTGTTCATTTAGAGAGAAGCAGAGGCGAAAAGAATATACATGTCTGTGACTGATCCCAATTCTTTTCAGATCCTTGACACTAGACAAAGGGTGGGATTTTTCAAGGGGCACCAGCCAGACAATTATGTATCTGTAATAACAAACAAAGTTTATCCAAAATCCACTATGAAGAAATATTAAATGAGAAAGCTCAGCAAGAAATGTCAGATTGTCATAAATGAGTAAGCTAGAAATCTTAAAGCTGACTTAAACATAATGAACTCTGAAGGAGGGGCAAGGAGAAAATAAGGCACTCACCATCTTTATTCTGAGTCTTTAGGATAGTGCAAGGCCAAATTTCAAATTTTTCTCTATGAGTAAAGAAACTTTTCTCCGTGTTTCCTTATACCCCCAGCGAAAGATTTACTTTCTATTTAATACCAAAGTTGTTGTCACTAGAAAGCATTCTCTTTCCTCATGTATGAAAGGCTTACAGATTTATTGAAAACAAATCAAATAAGACTTTTCAAACTTCAGGTGTGTGACTAAGCAAACTCTGCTGCTCAGCTTCCTAGATTTGCAGGGAGACACAATTACTTTTGTTCACAAGTCCAGAAGGGTCCTTGCTCTAAACTGAGGAGCAGCACAGTTACACGAAGTGGCCATCCAATTGTGGCTCATTAAGACCAGACTTTAAAGTTGAAAGTGCATGAACCTTTACATCAGACATCCTTTAGATAGCAAGTTCACAGAGGAGAACACAACTCAAAGCCTTCACCTATTTTCAAAAACGAAAAATTCTTGGTTTGCAAGTTATCCCAAGAGAAAATGGCAATTTAAAAACTTTAGAACATGTTTAAATCAAGAAGTTCTCTCATTTATCTTTTCAAGTAGCACTGGTAGACTTGTGGCACAAACTAGGAAAAGAAATATTTTATTATAGGTAAGAGTTAAATAGAGATACCTCAAGTTTGGCTAATATTCTCACTTTCTTCAGTTTGATCAAAGAACAGCTCATATACATTTTTTTTATTTCAATTACAAGCCAATCCATCTTTGATTTTTATGCTAAAGCCATCTCAGCTGATTTGCTTAGCAGTGTACAAATTACTTCATTTTTTTTTTCCAGTGCAATGAAAATAAGTTCAAACAGATAATTCTCCTTCCTTTCATGAAAACTCAACATCGTTAATATCTTTTCCAAGCAAACCCTGAATCTTTCTTTGGTCACTCACAGCACGGTGGTAATGAATCCTTGTCTGCCACAACAGTTTGTATTTATGTTGGCTGCTTTCCCTCATGCTTCCCTCAATCTGGAGAAAGATTCCAGGTGTTCCTACTGCTCACATTATTGTAGTGAATAGTGAAGAGCTTATAATAACAAACCAGACAGATTAGGGAAAAGAGGACACAGCTGGCAATAATACTAACGTGATTCTGGGCAGCAGGACAGGCAATACTTTAAGGGTATTTTGGATTTCTTCACCCACTATCTACCATTTCAAATACAATTGCACTTAGGTGGGATTTCCATGGGAACTAACTGTCCAACTTCAGTTGAATATCAATACAATTCGGAGCCTCTTATTCTCATATTCTCTTTGAAGATCCTTGCCATAATCTATTTGGAGAGCGTATCTCTCCACCTACAACACACTTCAAGTTAAACATATGCTAATCATCTATTGGTTATGCGTATTTAAGGTCACTTTGTCAAATGAGGGGGGAAAAAAGTAAATAACTATAAAGGCTATAGGAATAGGGAAGAAAATCACTTGAGGAAATTTATCCCAAACACAAGATAGTTTTGCATTCAGAATACAAGCAAATGCACATTTCTCTCTGTAAAATAAGCATTTGATACTAATAAAAAAAGAAGCAAAATTACTGATGCAAAAACCTCAGTTCTAAAGAACTATAACAAGTTAAAATACTGAAAATTCCCTTCATTTCAGTTTGTTTAAAATACAGTACCATTTCTAATTCCACTAACATCCTTCAACATCATCTTAGAGAAATGTCTCTTGAAACTCTATTATTTTACCAGCATTGAATTAAAAATACATTTCTTCAGATCTGATTGCCCAGAAAGTATGAGACTGAAGTTACTGAGGAGGGGTGGGGAAGTATCATGTTGTTATTATTAATGATTTAATAATAATAGCAAAAAAAAAAATTATGATTTAGTCTCCTCACTTTGCTAATAAAATTTCACTATCCTCAAAACCAACAATGGAAACCAAGTGCACAAAACGCTAGATCCTTCTGTATCTGTCTGTGGAAAAATGCATCTTTTTCAATGAATCATTTACTATAGCATTCAGCACATGTTGGGACATGTTTTAGAGGCGGGCCTGCTTAAGTACTGTGTTTCACTTCCTGACACAATTAATTGCATTATGAGTCAGAGTTCTAATGAAGATTAGTTATTATGTCTCAGTGCAACTGTACTGGGAGAAAGAGACAGACACAGAGACAGGGAGTTTGGACAGCCATGCACTTATTTATCAGGCACAGAAGGTCAGGAGGTAAATGGTCAGAAATCACAGGATGCTTTGGGCATCTGTTACAGCGATTTTGTTGTTTCAGGTGAATCTCTGAAGTCTCTAAAGACTGAATATTGAGAAGCAGTTTAAGAGCTAGGGAGGAAGGTAAGCAGACAGACTAGATAAAAAGAAAATATCAGAGTACATTAAACTAAGTATATAAAATACCTGCAGTTGCTTACCTGCAATTTCTGCTAATATATACCATATTTAAAACTACTCCAAAGCATTCCCACAGTTGCTAATAAGGATAGGGCAGCAACACAACATCCACAAGTAAAAATTGTATTACAATTTTTTAAAATTTATATTAATTCAGTTGGAAATGTATAAAGGACCAAGACGAGACTGCTGGTACATCTATCTTTTTATTAAACAAGATGTGCATAAGAATGCATTCTCTTACTGTGTAGGGTATTTCTTTTCTCTTTTGTCAAATTAGAGTCAAAATGCACAAAGAGACTCATAATTAAAACAAAAACTAATTGTACAAAAAATTTTAAGACTTGTTCTTAATTCCAGAATTTTTATAGCAAAGAGCAAATGAAATAAGATTATTAAAGAACAACTATTATGTTCCTATAATTATATTTGTTTTCACTCCTCAATCACCAGACATCAACAAATTCTGACAAATATTAACATAGTGAGATGCCAATATGCAGATAAAGTTAAGCTAAAGATAAAAGATATGCAGATAAATGCCAATATGCAGATAAAGATAAAAGTCCCCTGCATCAATTGGGCTCAGCTTCAACAGGCATATCTGCTTTTATTAGCTTGCAATATTGCAGCATTGTAAACAGATTTAAAAATATCTGCACCTGGTACAATCTTTAAAATTAGATACTAAAGTAAGGTTTTTTGTTTTTTTTTTTTGCTAAAGCTGGGTAAGTACTTTCTTAAAAAAAAATCAGTATTTGCAAAATTTTTTTATCTCAAACCATACAGAAAAGATCAACTAAAAATAGCATTCAGTGCATTGAAAAGTAGAATTCAAAGTAAAAAATAAACACATTCATGGCTGTAGCATATATTTCAGTTTGCATTTTATGCTGTTGTAGCTTTCTCAGCGATTTATTGACCCTCTCTATACTCTTTATCAATTAGCATTCTACAACTAAGCCCTAATTATTCATTTAATGGAAAATATTTTGGACACTACATTACCCCATTTTCTTGACACACTGAGTGTCAACTTGTTTGTTTTAATTTCTTAGCTGTTCTCTCAGTACTTAGTCAAAAATTTAATCCTAATCAAGATTGGTCAAAACAATTTCATGTACAAGTTCCACTAATGAGTTGATGCCAGCTTCCTTTGCTTTTCTGTCTGGTTAGCGTAGTTTGCCACCATGCATTACATTTTTTCTTTTAGAACCACATTTAGGACAGGTAAACAACTTACAGGAGCCTTTCCAGACGTAAGAAGATATAAGATGGTTTTGAAGCAGGCCTCTCTAAGACAACGAAATGTAGCTTTTTAGTCTAAGATATTGAGGTGACTACCATTTTTACCTTTTGTAGAATACATCATGAATGAGTGATAAATAACTGCAGCTTCATTTCAAAAATAATGTTAGGCAACCAATGAGAAAAAAAAGTACAAGTACTTTGACTTATTTTCAAAGATTTAGGGGAAGAGAAGAAAGTCCCCAGAACAAACACTCCTGTAAAGATGCTGAAAGAGAAGCAGGGAAGGAGTACATCATCATGACAAACCACCTGTTAGGCAAGGACTAAGGTCATATAAAGGCTATCTTCTGCCGTGTCTCTATGTTTCTATTTTAGGGTTCACAGACATTTTAACACAAAAGCTTCTTACAATCACACTGCATTCAAAAATTCTAAAAGTGAATGTACTTGCCTTTTCATAAGTCGGAGAAACCTTAACGTACAGCTATGTGGGTCATTTTACACTTCACCAAACCATTCATGTGGCTTTGATTTGTGATTCATTTGGCCTGGAGAAAAGGAGGCTCAGGGGTGACCTTATCACTCCCTACAACTGCCTGAAAGGTTGTAGTGAGGTGGGGGTTGGCCTCTGCTCCCAGGTAACAAGTGACAGGATGAGATGAAATAGCGTCAAGTTGCTCCAAGGAAGGTTTAGGTTAGATATTAGGAAAATCTCTTTACTGAAAATGCCCAGAGAGATAGTTGAGTCAACAGTCCTTAAGGTATTTAAAAAACATGAGGATGTGGCACTTAGTGACGTAGTTTAGTTCAGCACTTTGCAGTGTTTTTGGATTTGATGATCTTACTGGTCTTTTCCAAACTAAATGATTCTACGGTCTGAAGTATGTATTATCATTTTACTTTCAAATTATGTGTGTGTTTCACTAATAATAGCTTATTATGGCCTCTAATTAACAATTTTGCTGAAAGTAGAGCTATTTGTCACATTCCACTTGGAAAACACTCAGAAAATAAGACCCTTTTTTTAATGACAAATCCGATAATTTGAAGTTGTGCATGTGTTCTGGTACTGTTGTCTTTGTCATTTGACTTCAATACATTCATGGATATTCAATGTATTAACTGCAGTATTTTTGAAGAAAAATATTAACACTTGGAAAATAGATTTACTCAGTAACACTGAAGACCCAAAAAACACACAGTGAATTCTCAGCATATCTTAGAAGGACCTGCACAGACATGAACAGTGAAAAATGACCACGTATGGAAGACAGAAGTGGACATAACAGGATTTAAAATTGAACAAGAAGGCCCCACAGGTTCTTAGCAGACTTCAGCAGATTGAACAGTCTTTCTATGCTGCATTGCCCTAGGGCTGGGTTTCTGGTAAAGTGACCCTGGGCATCAGATTTGTGGGATGAATTTGTAGAACGCAGCAGTTCTGTTGCAGATTTGTACTATTTTTCTGAATTGGAACAGAATTTCTGGGTTTGATCCAGATTCATTTTTATACAGTTTTAAAGTCTGAAATCATACAGAGATGAAGAAGCAAGGTGGAGAGAAATTTATTACCAATTATGCTATTAAATTTGCATGCCTTGAGTGGGAGTAATACCCTTCAAAACAGTTATCATGCAAAAGATTGTGGTCAATGCAGTCTGGGCTTGCTGTTTTTAGCTCCTAGTAGAACAAAAACAGAGCAGCAAGAGTATGGATGTAGCAGCAGAGTTGACATTATATTATACTTTCCAAGTTATGCAATTAATTATTCCCCTCATTCTCTGCATTACAAGGAACTGGTTGTGAAAATTTGCATCTTGGCTTGGACAAATAAAGACTATCTAAATGACCTGGAGCATCCCAAGGGATTGAATTTATTCATTAAATATTGGAATTTCACTTTTTAATACATTTTTGATTAAAGAAAGGAAAGAAGATGTATTCAGCAATAAAAAAGAGAAAAAGTTTTAGGAAGAACTTGTGAAACAACCTGTAAGCCTTAGAGGAAAAATTCCAAATTCCAAGGTATTTCATATAAACTCCTATCTCTTTTTTTTTTTTGGTAAGTTATGTGCACATACACCATATATATATAACACGTTGTCCAGGGCAAAAATATTGTTACTTAAATTACATTCATACGATTCCTTGATTAAAAAAAAATCAATTTGCTAAATCAATTTTTCTTAAACAAGTTTATCATACTCTGGAGCAATGAACTAATCAATAGGGAATGTTTTTCACATGCTTTGCAGCAGTCCCACTTTAGCAATTGCAAGAATTTCATATTGACAGGTGATAGGATGCTTTGAAGGACGAATTGATTTGTTAGCCTGTAGTGCTACAAGCCAACACCACAACAATAAAGATATATTCCCAGAGTGCCAGGGCCTGTAAATCAAACAGGAGGTAAGTTGTTACATTATGCATTTGACCCTGGAGGTAATTCAAGAGTTCAAGTTTTCTGGTTGTATTCAAAGCCACAGAAAGGAGAGAGGAAAGGAAACAATACTACAGAATTTTATAGTGATTTTTTCATTGAAGAAAATTATGGTGCATGGTATCCATGTTGGATGCTTCAATAAAAACAAATAAAAAAATAATTTCAAAAGTTTGCTAAATGATGTTCTGCATTAGTAGGATTCTTGATTTTGGTGACAAATTCCTGACAGGAGCAGGAATGGCATAAGAAATTACCCATGAGGTGGCTAGAGTGAGTAAAAGGGTTTCTACCTAACAGTATAGACAGGAACAATTATTTAACTTGTAGTGATTCTTGAACAGCTGCACTCCATATCTCCACAACTAACTAACTCAGCATATATCCTGATATCATAACATACAAAATCCAGCTACTGAAATCAAGACTTGATTCATTATGAAGAGAACTTTCAGCTGTGTGCTTGAGTCACATTGCTGAATGCCTTTTGCAGAAACTTGCCAAAGTACAGAATCTGTCCACTATGTCAAAAGAAAAATTTAAGATCTGCATTCATGTCTGCTAATGAGCAAAGATTTGGATCTTATCTGAGTTCATTTAAATACCCACATTAGCTACAGGAGTGGAAAAGCATTTACTCTGCATTTTTAGAAGTCTCAAATTTGGAAAGAAGCATCAGAGAGAACTTTTTAGCAACAGAGTCAGTCATCAGTCCCAGGGATCAGTCACAGGTGTGGGACCAAGTGCTGCTCTCCAATACTCAAGTACATACTTCTGTTAAGTTGGCTGGAGTTTTAACACCTTGGAAACAGCCAGGTGCTGTCTCCACAAGCACAGGAAATGCTGCACAGCACAAAGCACTTGTGCTGTCACACATATAGACATTTGATGCTGCCAGTGTGCACAATCTGCCTCATCTAAACACAACCAGATAGCAAAAATGCCTTCTTTTGGCTTCCAGTTCACTGGTTCAAACCCTGCTCAGTTCAATGTATCTAACAAGTTGGTACACCTGTGTAATGGTATATGGGGACAGTCAGTTATTGCACCTGGGGTTTTTTGCTTGTTGTTGTTGTTGTTGTTGGGTTTGGGGTTTTTTTTTAGGCAAACTGGGACCTTCTTGCTACAGAGTAGGTAAAAATGGAAAGCCCTCTACTATGGGAAACCCTCAGTGATATTAGTGTGTAAGTTCAGAATAGTATTAGCTAGGTGACATCTGTTAGGCAATGCAGTCACTAAACATGTATCTAAATTAAAAGCTTTGTTCATCTTGCTTAATATTCACTCTGACATAATCCAAGCAGCACCTCACTCTGACACAGCCAGGGTAAGGAACATGTTTCAAGCAACTTTATCTTCATTTTAGATTCTTTGAAAACAATATCTTTGCAAGGCACTTAGGAATGCTCTTTGTATCATGTCCTACCCCACCTTTTAATCCATGCAACTTAGTCTACAATTGAAACCTGCAGATGAGCCAGTTTTAGTGTAATTTTTGCTATCATAAAATAGATTGACCAAAATCCACTATGAAAATGTCTATGCTAAAAATCTCTCTGATCTCACATGATAAAATAATAACCACAACTAAATCTCTTTTTGTCACATCTTGCATGAAAAATATGTAGCTATATGTCAGCTTTTTAATTTGATTTTTTATATACTACTTTAATTTGCCAAATCATGTCACACTTCCATCTCTGTGATTAGCTGGGAAGGTGCACAAAAGAAAAATCTTATTACAGTAATTTGTCTTTCAAACACTGTTTTCAAAGTTGTAGGAGCTAATTTAGTATAGCTGGGTCTATGACATTCAAGTCCAACCATAAACAATAAACAACTACCACATGCTAAAGGAGTTAATGGTATAGACAGAAACTATCTTGATCCATCACTGAAGGAGTTAAAACTTCTGTAGATTTCATACGAAAATGGTCAATTTTAGCAGCACTATGTTTGAAGATTCATTCTACTATATACAATAGGTATGATTGAAAGCATGACAGAAATTGACTATTAGTATTGCACCTCACTGATATCAATGAAAAGAAAAATCAGCATTTTTGCTTTTGACATGAGCAATTGTGCAGCTGGCATGTCAATATGAAACATAATGCAGGGAGGAAATAGCAACAGCAAGTGCAGAGGACAGAGGATTTAGTTCCTTTTCCTACCTCTTAACTATTTAACCTTTCTTGCCGCCAAATTTTAGGAGGGTTGTTTTCCATTGCTGCTTACCACTTCATACACATTTGGAAAAGAGTTTTCCATGCCACACTGGGGACACCTTTAATCTATTTTGTTTTACTTTAAGAAAATGAGTTCAACAAATCAGATAATTTTTAGATTACACTGGGGTTTTTTCTTAGCTTGCACTGAAGGTCTCAACTTCAGTGATTGGGAAAATGCTATCCCAGGTTATTTTAATATCATGGATGTCTTGTATTCACTTACTTTGTGCTATGTGAGTTGAATTCCATCTAACAAAAGAAAATCACTTCAGTGTTTATTTCCATGAATTGTACTCTCAGATATGTGAAAAGTAAGAAAGTGAAGCATATCTCACTCATGCTCCATGTGGCACAAGCAAAAAATGATTTATAAAGTCTGCCTGACTCTTCTGGCAGCTGAGCTAAAATTTAGGTATACATCTGATGATCTAAGCTTGTAACATAGATGAGGTATGCCAGTTCTGAACCATAACCCCACAAGAACTTCTTACTCAGAAACGTCAAATTGAAACTGTAACATCTTTTACAAGGAGCCTTTTTCCCACTGTGTGTGGAAGAAGTGCAGGGAGGCAAAAACCACTGTAAACTTCCACCAGTAAGACTCAGGAGACACCATTTCAATTCCTAGTTCCTGTAACAGTGCAGGTCCAAAGTCTAAGGCAATTAATGGGGAAGCAATTGCAGCTAAAGTTAGGTACACCTACAGTAGAGACCATGTTACTTCTCCATACCATAGTAGCATACTCAGTTCCAAGTGGATGCCAAAATTGCAAATAAACTACTAGAGAGAAGTAATTTGAAGATATAACCACGAGAGTAAGCAAAGAAAAGCAAAGCAGATTTGGAACGTGTCATTTATGTCAGAAAATTACCTCAGAGATGAGAAAGAGTACAGTTAAGTAAAAACACCTTGGAATAGCTCCTACCCACTAATACAAGTGGATGTTAGCAGCGTCCAGCTCACCAAGGCTTCCAACACACAGCATCTGGCATCAGTTCCTCTGCAGGGGTGTCAAGAGACATGTCCTCCACAGCTACCAGATGTAGCTTTATGCAAGGCAGCAGAGCCTCCCCTGCCCAGGCAGGAGCTGGATGTATGTCCCAGCTGCAGTGGTTAGGACAATTCCAATGCAATTTTTTGAGAAGTGCACATTACATATGTGTACACAATGGATATACACAAAGCAAACAGGACATCTGAAATTTAACAACAAAAGTATAGGTTAAGGCTACAGAACAGCCATATCCTTAGGACTAGTGTGCCCTGGGAGCTATTTGTAAAGAGTTATTTTTCTTGGACTAAAAACAGTGCTTTGTTTTGGTTTATCCTTTCCCACTTTGAATTACCAGTAGCTTCTGAAAACACTGACAGAGATGAAGTTGGAAATATTATTCCTAAAATTCCTCTTAAATAAATAATAAGAGAGAGTCAAAGACTTCTGATATCCTCAGGTAAGTTGGCATGTATATATATATATATATATATATATATACACACACACACACATATATATATGTGTATGTATGTACGTATGGTAGCCTGAGGCTGCCAGAAACTTTGCCTGCTGAATGAATTATAGAACAGGAAGCAGATGGGCTGTGTATATGAAACAACCACTATCTGGCATGATATGCTGCACAATTTGGCTGCAAAGATTAAATTGAGCTATTGAATGTTTAATACACTATGCATAACAAATACAGCCAGAGCCACAAAACAGCATAAATTACAGAATTGGTATTCATGCTGCCTTTCCCAGGAATCAATACACTGCCACAGCTCATAAGAGTCTGTTGTTTAATACACATAAAGAAGAGAAGAATTCTTCTATTAAAATGAATTATCTGGGCTATTTACCAAAGGCAGTGATTTAACAGTGGTAAAGTCTATGTAGTGCTGTTGAATGCAGATGATAATACTTCTTGTCCTTGTCAGCTTATTTCATTGCTTCTATCAGTTGCTGCTGCTGCAAGGTCCCCTGGGTACATTAGCAGTCAGTCCAGGAAGTGTGTTTAAGTAATGGACATAATGTTCACATTTGCTAGACCAGCCTTCTTCCTAATCATGAATTATTCTTCCCCAAGGCTCAATTGGAACATTACTTTAGAAGCAGAAGATTTAATCCTTTTCAGCTGATTGGAGGGAATGATTACAGTATTATTTTCTTGTACAGGCTGTCTCCAGTAAAGGTGCCTTTTTCTGTCCCCATCTTTAATAGGCAGCAATCTTTATTTCCCTGGAGGGAAATGAGAGTGAATTCAAAATGGGATAAATCTTCAGGAATGTGAGGTGCTGAGATTGTAGATCACTGCTGGTTAGTTAATTAGTTTAGCCCTTGCTTATTTCATCTCCAAGACAAAACACCATGCTACGAGGCAAAAGGAAAGAAACGTGCAGATAACTGATCACACTACCTACAAAACCAAACCTCTGTGCATCTGATTTTAGAAGGTAACTTACAGCTTTGATTTCTATCTGATGCAATCACCCAAATAAGTAGTGCACTGTTCCCTTATTCTGACTTCTAAGGATTATTTGACCTGCAGAAATAGGTGATATCTTTATCCGGTGGAAACTGCTGAAACAGATACAGACAGAAGGCTACAAAAGCAGACATTTATAAACTAACAGGAATGTGGTTGCAGTTGGCATATAAAGATGTGTTTCCTCAGACAATGAATCCTGTATTCTGTGAGGTGAAAAAACCAAATATTTTTTACACATAGGTGTTAAATGCGCCTTTGAACACAGGTCCCACGAACAACTTTTAATGACTGGTGTTTCATTGCCCAAGGTGGGTAAAAAATTATAATTTTATTTTACATGAGAATATGGTTTGAAGGTCTAATACTTCCCAATAATTTTTCTTTCAAAATGATAAAACTATCTAAGGGTTTTGAAGTCCCTGCACTGAATTAGGTGAAAACACAGGTTTTGTCATTACATAAGCATCTCTTGATTTTCCTAAATTTTTCCTCAGGGAAGATACTTTTAAAACTATAAAAATTGAAGGGGAAGCAATACAAGCTCATTAATATACTTGTAACTTAAAACCTTGTTCAGTCCATATTTAATTTAGAGAGAGGCCCCAAATCTGTCATTCTGCAATTTATTTGGGTATTCTGACATTGCTTATAAGTATATTATACCGCCAAGAGTTACACACAGTGCTTGCAAAGTATAGGAAATCAGAAATGCATGAGGCTGACATTTTTCAATGTCTAAAACAGTAGATAAAAAAAAAATAAAACAAAAATGTTATTTTAAAATTAAATTTACCAGAAAAGGGCATTGCATAATGATTAGTTTGTTAAATGAGGCTAATGAGGCTAATGAGGCTAATAAGCTTTTAAAGGACTGTGCCAACTTGAGTTCTTTTCTTCTTTTCCTTAGTATACAAAATTATATGTTGATATAGACTAAGAGATATATGTTAAACGTAGAACCAATTATTTCAGCCATTTCAACCACTGACAAGAATATTTCTTCAGTTCTTGATAAAAAGTTGAAAGGTCCCAGAGAACTTTTGTCTTGGCATATGGGGTGGAGTGTGAGGATTATCTGCAAAGTGTTGATGTTCACACTCTGCAGGCTCACCCCATGAACAAAACATGAAAATCTTTCATCTGAGGTTCCTCACTGAAACATTCCAATCTGAACCAAGTCACTAACTGCATAAGAGTTACCCCATAAATAATACTTGGATTTTACATTACTTGGTTTAATTTCTCTGCATTTACAGTTCTTTGTGTGATGGGTAACATTCACAGCCCAGTAATTTTCAGTAAAACCTACCTAAATTTAATTTGCTGCAAGCAATGGCACACAGTCATAGTTTGAACAGAAACTCTACAAATATTACATTGGAAGCTTGCATATATAGGATAGAATTTTTTTCTTCCCTTAAGATATAGTGCATTGTCCTTCAGGATCAGGACTGCTATCTGTAATAATACATTACCATGGACACAGATTTACTCTGGAAAAGAGGAAGAAATTTATCACCCCACTGAGCCCTGGAAAAAGGTGTGGATTTTTATTTAAATAAGAAAAACAGAACATTCTTTATTATGAAGATCAGAAATATGAGGAGAGAGAGTGAACACAATTGATTCTAAGGATCATCCACATCTGAATACTAAAACTTTGCTAGGAGGGAAAATAAATTTCCTGGATAATGCACACCACAATAGCAAAAGGAAGAATGTCTAGGTTGTAGCATTTCACCCCCAGCTGCACAAATGCTTAGCACCTCCGAAAGATGGACTATTAATTTAAATTTGATCACCCATAAGAGTTGCCTCTATTAGGGACAACAATCAAGAATCCTTGCAAATTTTATCAAAAGGGAAATATTTTTCCTATATTGACTTCTATTAGCAGGGAAAGTGCGCAAATCTAGTAAGAGACTGCCCGTTTACAATGTAAACTCTGAAAACCACACAATTCAGGTTGTCAAGCATATGTACATCGGTGTAGGGAGGACAGAGGAAAACTATCCACACCTGCAAGAGTGATTCCCTCACTATGTCACTCAGTGCACACACAGCACATTGGCCTGTACTAACATGGTATCTCAAGCTGCTTCATGGCCTTAATAAATCTCATACACCAATGCCCATACTTGAAGTATTATTTTTGCAAACTATTCTGGTTTATCAAGCAACTGTCCTCTTCCTCCTCAGGGCCTCCACTACCTTTGCTTCCCAAGATTTTGTATCACCATTGCATCATCAGGAAGAATTCGGTTTCATAAGTGGTTAAATGAGCTGAAGGTGTTCTAAGATGTCTTGCAATTGCTTGCCCATCATTTCACGGTAATTTCACAGTATATTCTGATTTGGAAGGAACCCACAAGGATCATTCAGTGCAACTCTTAAGTGAATGGCCCATACGGGAATCAAACCCACAACCTTGCTGTTATTAGCACCATGATCTAAACAACTAATCTAATCTCAGGTTATTTTTCTCACTTTAGTCCCAAAAAAGATAATTCATGATTTCTGGTTTAGTAGGATCTGCTATATATTCCTTCAGAAACTAATAATTGGTACAGTTTCTTCTGATAAGAAAAAAAGTTGAACAGGACTTCAAGGATAAGGGAGATAAGTGACATTTAAGCTTTTTTAAGATCACACTCTATTTTTGAGTTGCATGAAGACTGCACATGAAACGCATAGTCTGGCTGTAATTCTCACAGCTATTTTTTACAATCATCAGTATCTGAAAATAAAGTTACAATCAACCTTTGTGCGATCTAGTGGAATCAAAATGTATAAAATTGTTGATAATGACAGTGAATAGAAAACATTTACCACACGTTAGGAAGATGTTCCACTTAAAAAATGTTTGATGCTATTTATTTTTAGTTTAAAAACAAAACCCAAACCAAACCAAACAAGAAATGATGAATTTTCTTCACTCAGTGAAATTAGTTTGACATGATTTACGTGTTATTTGTAGATAACTGCCAACAAGAATTGTTTGAAAGTACCTTTATGCTCACAATAAAAACAAGCCCACACAAAGCAGGCACCAAAACTAAAACAGAGATGACAGTCCACCAAAGTGACTCCACCGGCAATTAATGTCAAGAACACAAAACAGAAAACAGTTTAAAATATGTAAGCTGCCCAGCTTAATGAATAAATCCCACCCAAAAAATTATCACAGAGAAATGTGAATGATTAAAAAGCAGTGAGACATTAGGCAGTGTTCTGATTTTAATAGTAAATGTCACAAATTCATGAACAGCCTCCTGTGATTAAGTTTTCTGAAACATCAAGAACGTATTCACGAAATAGCAGTTGTATATGCCATATCCAAGGTATTTCTATAATAGTTTTAATTTAAAATATGCAAAGAGTCCTGCCTGTTGGAGCAGAAACTAAACCTCAGGTCTTTCACTTCATACCCCAGCTATCGGGGGAGTAGTGTGCTCTACTTGGTCCGAAAGGGAAAGACAAAGACCAGGGAGAGAGGGAGGGGTGGTCATTAATGTACTGTATGTGAAGTTCAGTTACATATTTGCTTCAGATGAGTGAGATACATGCATGCTTGGCCAGCCTCCACAGGAGATGGTGCTTGGAGAGAAAGGTGGTGGAAGCTTGAAGAGTTTTACTTTGAGTACCAGGCAAGACTCAGGCACTGATCATCTCTGCACTAGCAAGACAGAAACCTTTTTTGGATTTGATGCCTAGTTCTACTTACATCCCTTCATACAGACTGAAGATTTTCCTGTGAAAATAAAGCAACAGAGGACTTGAATCCAGGTGTGCCATGCAAACCTCAATCATTGGCTCAACTTTCCCGACATTAGAGTGCCAAAGATAACTTTTATTTTAGTCTTAACATTAAGCAGTAACATAGAAACAGGAACACCTTCTGGAATGCTGAGTTTAATGCACATATTAAAGGAAGGGGCATATTCAAGTTGATGTCAAAAGCTTGCATTCAAATACCATTTTTTCACTGTTTTTCTTTGTTTGAAAAAAAAATGCTCTATCCTCAGTTCTCCCAACTTCGGAATTAAGAATCCTAAGAGTTATCATTATTTGTATAATAGTTGAAGCTCAAAAATATTATTAAATGTGTTGGGTTTTTTTTAAAGTATTTTTGGAAAACGTATATGGAAATGGTTGTATTAAATATTGTAATAAGTTTCTAAATAAGAGTCATAAGCTCCTTACAAATATATAATTTCCTTTTTAAACAGCAAGATTGTATGTTTATGCTAGAAAATACCCCATGGGAATTTTTCTCTCAATCTAAGATAATATTGCTTAATCTTTGAATATTCAAGGGTTAGTGTAACACACATGAAAAGATATTTTTCCTAAAACAGCTTTAAAAGAAATAGTATGTGTCTAAGGGAACAAAAAGAAGCACAACTATCACATCATCTTCTTCCACCTCTGTATTGTCAATAAAACAAAGAATCAATTAATTAGATTTTAATTACTGGTGATTGGAGAATGTACCCATCTTTCAACTTCACAAAAATTGTGCTGTCAAACAAGTGTTATGAACCTACTTTCATATTTTTTACTCACTTGTACACTGCTTGAGGTTGTACATTGGTATACTTGAGAATCGGTTATCACAAATATAACACATTACTGAGAACCAACTGTGCTTGTGACTCTGCCAGAACGTGTCTCTTCTCGAAGTGCTCGAATGTCAGGTTGAGGTAATGAAATACTCAACGTCTGAGATAACTTTAGTCCAACAGAGAAAGCAGCAATGTCGTTTTCCTTTTTTTTTTAACCCAGAAAAAAAGATGTTATTGGCAAATAAACATTTTCAAATCCAACTTTAGAATGGAAAGGATGAGATGTATCTAAGTTTCAGTTATTCTAAGGTGTTACAGAAAATTTCCAGATAATCACATGACTATGCACTTTTTAAAAAAAGCAATCATACACATCAACAGTTTTTGTCCATCTCAAGCCTTTTATCATGATAACTATATGCAGAAAAACTTCATACTCTTCTCTAATAAAAATGTAATATCCACAGTAATGTCAACCTATATGCAGTTTTCTAAAGTACTGATGTGTAATGCAGTCTTTGTTCCTGTCTCCCTAAAGAGGAACTCTACGTATATTTGTGAAGACCACATCAAAACCAACACCAGTAACATTTCCTCAAGTGAGACTGCTTCTCCCTTCTTCTTCTCTCCTTCCTCACATGAAAATCATGAAGCTAAATAAAATCTATATAGACCCATAATACTCAAATTTACCTTGACATCCATTCACTGGCTTATGCCCTAACTCTACAGCTTGTGAATATAGTGCCACTAGCCTAGAGATTGCTACCAAAATCTCCTTATTTTGTGAAGATTCACCAGTTGGTGCCACAGCTAATTACATTGTAAAAGTAACTCCACTAGATAATATATATATATGAAATAATTATGTTTTGTAAAATAATTACATTGCACCAAAAAGAGGGAAAAAAGGTATCCTTGCTTCTATTATTTCAAATTACAGCTTTCAGTGGCCCAATCATTTGAGCTCTGTACACCACATGTCCCCTCAAGACACCATTTTCCTCTAAGGAAAAACTATGAAGAACTAGCTGACTTCTCCTCTCATTCTCTCAATTAGACAACTTAGATTTTGATTTCAAATTTTGAACTAGTAGAAAGCCTGGAAAACCTAAAATGGTGAGGGCCAATATACCTTTCCAGGATTATTCATAGTCTTTCATCATCCCTTTTGCACATGCATGTACAGTGAGCATGGGAGAAATTTTGAGTCCTAGAGCCTCAGCCTGACAGCCACAGCCTAACAGCCAAGTTTGAAATCCTCACTTGCGTCCACTTGTTCTTTTATTACTACAAGTTAATAAGGACAGAGCAAAAGGTAAGCTGAGAGGAGAAGTGACAGTGGTTTTCAGTGGGAGGGATGGACAGGGCAGCTGACAAGCTCAGACTGATACATGAGCAGGCAACGGCAGAAGACTTGGACCAAGGGTGACCTGAAGCTCGAGTCTGCAGCTACGGCATGCTTCATAAGTCAGGAAGTTTGCTGGCCCCTAACCTGGGAAGAAAATTAACTTACTCTTACAATTGATTTTCATGTAGAATGAAAATATTCTTGGCAGGTGCATCTTCAGGCCCCTACAGTTTTTTGCCATCTGAACTCCAGCCTACTGCTATATTCCTGCCCTCTGAAGGATTCTCACCCCCTGTCCCACGCTGTCCATGTAAACAATGTTGTATTTCCAGACAACCCGCTTATTGTAAAAGCTGTTGTGGTATCCAGATTCTCTGTTTCTCCCTGCCTTTTATTTAAAGCAATTCTATTTGCACTTCAGTGTCTAGAGGTAAAACTTTAATCCCCAAGGAGACATATAGTACACATTTTCAATGATGGCAGATGTGAAATAGGAGTTTTTTTATAAATGTCTTTCAGAATAAACAAGGTTTTTCAGCTGATCAGGACTTTTTCCTATTTAAATATTGATTTTAGTACCTTGCCAAGGAAATCAGGAAGTCAAAAGACAAATTTTATGGTGCGCAAAAAAGCAGCTGGTTTTCCCCCCTCAAGTCCTGCTAATTTAACCAATTATTTGTTTCAACAACAACAACAAGTAAGGTAAAGAATAATTTTGTTTCATTACACTACCGAGCCAAATTAGCTTTGCAAAAGGTTTCCAGAAGAAGACATATGTGTACCAAGTTGGTATTTTTCACTGTGAAGGGCATGAGAGGACATACAAATTTAATCACACATGTCATTTCAAGACCATTTTAGTATGTGAAGGGACAGAATATTCTTAGCAGCTGCTCTCAAATTCCTACAGGATTCCCAAGAAAACTTTTTCAACACTAGCTAAAAATCAATACATTAAAAAATATCACAGAAAAGCTTTGAAATTTAGCCTCTCAGTTGAAAACCTGTTTAATGTAATGCCATCTTGGGATATCTGAACCTGACAGAAGTAGTTTAGAAAAACACCAGAATTTATTATTTTTTTTTTTTATTCAAAAAGTAAACAATTTAGTTCTTCATAACCATTAACAACATCTTGTGCTGTGGTCTTTATCATAACTTCAGCTGAATGTCACTTAGTCCTTTTTACAACTATCAACTTTGAAATACAGAACTACTCAATGTATTTTTTTTAGTGAGGTGCCTTTATCAATCTTTTATTTTCACAAACACCTGCAGTCAGAATATCCTTTTTCTGAATAGAAGCAATGACACTTTTGCACTAAGACACCTCTACCTTCTACAATGCTTTTTACTATTCTTCCATTTAAAAGTTTCACTGGCAAGGAAGCAGAAAAAGTAATGTAAGTCACAGGTCACCAAATAGAAACCATAGGGAGAAAAGAATATAATAATCCAGGGCTTCAAAACTAGTACTGATTATATGAGTTCAGTGATATTTTCATAAGTCAGGTCTGATTTGGGTTTCAGTAATATATGCTTATGCAAGTCTTATACCCTTTTACAGCAAAGGAACTTCATCTAAAGGTCCAGAGCAGGACACTCATCTTTCATACCTCTGAAGTTCACTTGTCTTGAGGTTTCCCCTTGTTTACCTTCTCTCTATTGGCATACCCAGGCTATTGGTATTATCTACCAAAAAAATGACAGCATTTAAGCTCCTTTTAACAAAAAATGAACTTCCCTAATCCAATTAATATAGGCAAAGTGTATGGGATAGCAATAGCAAGACCTTGTGTACACGTGCCTTGAAATGTAGAAGAAATCTTGTAGAAACCTTTAAAATCTTTCACAGTCCTCTATGCTGATGAAGAGGGAGGCAGAGGAAAGTAAGCACATGAATTTACAAACCCATCAATTCCTGAAACTCTGTTACACCCATTAGGGCCAACTAAAAGCTTCCCAGCAGAAGAGGTAAGGGTGTCTCCCAATGATAGCCAACGGCATGATTGTATTTGAAAACACATGTGCAAAAAAATAATTTCTGCCTAGGAAAAAAAAAAATTAACAATACTTCTGTGACACAGTGGATTGTTATATTAATTATTGGCTCAGACCAACAAGTATGTATGTGGAGGGGAAGGAACACATCAAATTTCACAAACATGAAATGGTGCCCTGCCCCAAACCAGTCTCTTGGAGTCTCCCTGGGCAGCCCTGTTGTCAGTCATTGGCACATGAGGAGCACCACTCCATACTCTGCCCCCGAACTTCAGTCCAGCCCCAGGGTGGTTAGTGGCCAGAAGTCCCTCCTGGAGAGGGGTGGCCACAGAGGACCAGAGGAGATAAAACCAACACCATGCGGCCACCACGTGGCTGCAGCCCTGCAGTTTCCTGGACTCCTGGTAGCTGGATCTGTGCTGAATCTGGCATGGTAGCTATAATTCTCTCCTTTTCTCTCTCTTTCTTTACTTTTTCTTTTTCTCCTAATCTCCTGTCTNATAAATATGCTATAAATATTTATGCTAAATAATTATAAATAATATTATTAAATATATATATAAAATTATTATAAATAATATGCTAAATATTCATAAATACATGAATTTTTGAAGTCTTGTGTATACTTAAAGTAAAACCCCTTTGATGAACTTGGAGCTCAAACCTGGGGTCTTACAAATGCACATGTTTATTTTCTTTTAATTGACCAATTTATATTTGTTGAAGGATGTACCAGTGGGTATGCTTATGAAGGATTTGCAGCAAGTGGCTTGACAGTTCATTCAGCAGCTAGACTCTGGGAAAGAGCAGCAGTGCATGAATTTCTGCCCTTAAAGCAAATGCAGCTCATGCTGATTACACGCACCATAACCAGCATGCATCTTCACAAAAAAGAAGCAGGTTTTATTTTTATCCTTATCTCTCCTGTGTGTTTAGAAGATGAGTAGAGGGGTGGTTAGGTCTGTTGGTCCTGGCAGGCCAGATCCAACAGGTTTAGGTCTGCAGGTTCTATCCTCACCCAGCCCTCTGAAACTGCCAGTACACCCAGCAAGCCAAATCCATCTGATTTATCCACTTGCACTTTTGCATCCATCACTGAAATACCTTTACCTGAGGCCAAACAGAATCACACATTGATGAAATCATTGTCTCTGCACTCCAAGACTGACAAACACCCTGACTGTGAGTGTGCAAAAGGCTACAAGCAGCACCCTCTGTGCCCTGCTCCCCACCACACTACACCGAGCAAGCCCAGACCAGTGCTGGCATGAGGACTGGGATGCCAGAGGCAGCCATCCTCCAAGCCTCAGTGCATACCACACAGCGAGGCTTCAGGCCACTAGACAGAGGGTTGGCAGGCCTCAAAATCCTGGCTTTACTTCCCTGCTCCCAACTGCTGCCACAGATGTCCAGACTTTATTACAGAGATGCGTTTGGATGCCTACAGGAACAGCTGGAATTGGGAAGCAGGAGCCAGACTAATTGGCTCCAGTGCAGGACATGGCCATGCTGAAAACAGAAGCAAGAGGACAGAAAGGGAGCTGTCTTCAGAGGCTGCAGCCACCAGTGAAACAGTTAAAATCATTAAGAACTTTCCTAGTTTTGTTTCCCTCCTTAGAAAACTGTGATAGATGACACAAGACTGTACCACAAAACTGTGTTTGGTGGTTCTCTGCGACCGGAGCTAAGGAGGTCCAGTACACACAGATATGGTCTGTTTCGGGGGAAAAATGAGACACCCTAGGTTAAAAGCTGTATCTGACATCAACACTCCTGGTGGGACAAATGCCCTGTTGAAGATTCAATTACAGCCAGGAGACAATCCATGAGATTGTTTAGGGACATGCATCAGGCCTTATGGCATATTGTGAACATACAACTATGGAAGGGTTTAGCAGATCTTTGAAAAAAATGACAAAAACAACAGCAGTAAAAAAGTGTTCAGGTACTTCTAATATGGGCAGACCCAACTACTCTAAAGGTACATCCAAATACAGTGCTGGGAGTTACAAAATTAGATGAATAGGAACAAGCAGCTGACTACTTAACATTAACAGTCTATGGTTACTAATTTTAACTATAAAGCCTCAACTATACTGTAACAAGAACAAGACCTCTCTGATCTGCCACACAGTACACACACCCATTTTGCCACTACCTAGTAAAATCTTTCGTGCAGAGCACTACTCAATCAACAAGAAAATTAATTAGCAGAAAGAGTTGCAAAGGTCTAAGTTGCATTCAGACTGCACACACGACCTGTAATCACTTTCTAACACCTAAGTTAGATGTCCTAGGAAGAATGCCAAGAGTCAGGGTATATACATGGCACACACATTACTTAACTCCCTGTGGGGAAAAAAACAAAACATGAGCACAGAATGAGAAGAAGCTATGGTAAACACTGAGACGGTGCCTAGTTTGGTAAACAGAAAAAATTATATCAGGATGTCACTACAGAGGGAGCAGTCTGAAGGTAGCCAATCAATAAATGATTTCTGTAAGGACAACCAGCAGATTACGAGGAAAAAAAGAAGTAAGGCAAAGTTTCAAGATTCGTAGGGTACAAATCACAGGGCCATGCTGCTATTCTACTGTTCCCTCACCTTTATCATATATCTCTTTTGATTTGGCTATTAAATACTATTTTTCTTCTCTGAAGCAAACAACTCCCATCTGTGATTATTTTACAGCTTCATTAAATTTTGATAATTTCATCAATATTTGACTTCTGTGAGTTCTCACACTGATTGGAATTCCTTTCCCTTACACCCACTTCCAAAAATCCCTGAGTCTCTTATGTGTCACTTCCATTTTAATTAGACATTTAATGTTCAGGCAACACATTAGTATATCTCATTTGCCATGACTCAAATATCTGATACAGTCTAGAATCATATTGAATCAACTATGCTAGAAGTATAATGCATTTTCATGATTGGAAAAATAACCATAATTTATAAACAACCATTATGTATCATAGCTCACAATTTTTCTAATCTTTTAAGCAGACATCTTGAAAATAATTTCTAATGATCCAAACTAGAGGAATTATGGTCCCATGTTTTGGTTAATCCTGACATAATTTTTGTAGCTATGGAAGTTTAAATCCCATATCTACTGTTTGTAAAACATTTTTCAGGCTCTGACAGGCAGCTCTTGAAATTGTCTCCAGAATAAAACTATCATTTTCAAGTAACATAAAATGCAAGGTCCAACATTCCTATGCCTTTGCTGCTGAAGTAGTCACTGATCACTGCTCAGAATGCAAATTAGAGATGCATCATACCAGGATTGTCAGAACTCCTCTGACAAGTGAACTAACAAAACAGCACTTGGTTCTAGACCAGCATGGCTTGAGTATGGAATCCTGAATATAAATGGAATCCTGTACCAAGTTCTTCATTGACATTATATAACACATTTCACTAATTTAAAAAGGAAAATGAAACAGTTATAAACTAGTAGTTAAAAGCAAGAAAATATAATGACAGATAAAAAGCATTTTCAAAGATGGAAAATAAATCAAGCCCAGCTCATCAAAATCTGTACACCTTGCCACTTGCTTGAGTGGTTTATTCTGATTTTTCTCTGAAGGACTTGGACAACATGGAAGAGGAATCTATTTTGAAAGAGTTAATCTGGGAGAGTTAGTCTTACTACCACAGGAAGCAGAAAAATGAAGTAAGCAGGATAAGGTCAACACATTAACATTTGCATGAATTCAGATCCCATATAACTTTAATCCTCTTCAGTGACAGGCAAACCATCAGAGGGGAGGAAATGAGACTTTAACATTAATTCAAAGTGCCTGGTTTAACCTTTAGAAAATAATTCAATTTTCTCTTTCTTTCCGTTTCCTATTCTCCTTTCCATACACCACAAAGGCACTTTTCTGTTTCTTCAAAATTAACTATGTCTTTTTCAAGCTTTCATTTAAATTTGGAGAAACTGTCCGTGCACACCTGGGACTTAAACTCCTTTCAAACTCTCTGTACCTCACTCCTATAGACTTAACTGAACTAACAAAGAAGACTGAGTCAGGATAAGCTTCTATTCACCGAAAAGACCAGAGGACAAACATTAGCTGTCACTGCCTGGGAATTGCAGGTGATCTTTTCAGGAACAAAACACCTGACAATAGACAAACAGGACTAAAGTTACAAAGAAGGGCAGTCACCAATTCTTTTGGAAAGAGGAGTAAAGAATTACTGCCCCAATGGAAGAAAGCAAAGGGGTGGGAGATGGACGGGGGAGACAGAGAGAGAGGATCCTAAATCTTAAGTAAATGGGACTTGAAAATATTTAAAAACAGTGAGAAGACTAAAGGTTTAGAAAGTTTTGTTTTGTATGGTTCCCTGAGGCTATGTAGAGCAACAATCATCCTTCTCACTGGGATCCTTCACATATCCCCAGGCAGGTGAACTGCAGCTTGCAGTGTCCAGAAACTGCAACTGTGAAAAGGATCAGTTTAAGCAATTTGTCTGTCCTGTATCAGCAGAATCACAATGAGAGAACACAGTGTCTTTTACTCAGGCATGACATCAAAGAGAGTAAAATAATAGTACCCCAAAGAATTGAACACACTCAGACCCAGACACAAATGGATAGCCAAGTTGTCTTGTGGAGAGACAATCTGCAAAGATGGAAATTTTCCCTATGCAGTGATATCTTTATTTCTGACCACGTCAGTATAAGTTCTTCTTCCTTTCTAGAAAGGATTTCTGTTTACCTTCATGTGGTTTAGTGTGAGAGTGCATAAGTCAGTATCACTCTCATAAAAAAAAAATAAATCTTAATAGCTTCTAAACAGAAAAACTTTTGTTAAACATCTGCTATTTCTCTTTAGATAGGGCACTGCACTATGACGTATACACAAAAATGAAGGTAGTCAGTCACTACAGAGGATGAGACACAGGAACACTACTTCAGGCAAGCACATGCAGGAGTTCCAGAAATGTGCTCGTGCTCCTTGAAGACAATAAACTCATCATGAAATTACTTCAGAGAACCCTTTCTCCTGGCCCCTTTGTGGTCCCAATGTGAAAGTAAACATACTTGGGTGTTGAGAGCCCAAATGGGCACAAATGGTAGTGAGCTCCAAGATAGCTTCCGTAAAAATTACAAGGGCTTTTGTACTTTTGTCCACCTGGCACAACCTCCAAGTAATATGAAATGTCAAAAAACCCAAACCAAATCAAAAATTAAAAACAATCACCGATTCCAGTTCTTGATGAATGGGTAAAGGTAGATGTTTATTCCACTTCATTTCTATTAAAAAAAAAGCCTGAAGCAAAGAAGTCTTTCTTATTTTACTTTCTTCCATCATTTGACTGTAGTCAAAGAAGTTTCATTCTTCTCATTTCTTGCCTGGCACTGACTTTATTTTAAATAGAATCCCCTAGAGTACTCAGTTGCTAAATTGCTGCAGTTTTAAGCATTCTAAATAGGACATTAGTTCTTAGCATGAATATTTTGAAATCTGATCAACAAGCTGTTTCTCAATACATTAAGCAAAGCAAGCAAAATTAGGCTGTTTTATGTCAGGTACTTAGCACAAATCCCTTAATAATGTGTTTGAGTGCAGAAACCATTAATAAATGCAAAATTCCCTAAGATAGGCTTGATTAATTAAGTCATATGTGTATCCTTCTAATTAAAAAAGAACATTAGGCAGATGAGTGGAATTTCTGAGTACAAAATTTAAAGGTTCTTTTGCTTTTATTTGAACAACGAAAGAAAAGCTGCTCGTTAATATAGTTGCCAGAAAACCAGCAAGACTGCTGACACAAACCCCCCAAACTCTGACATATTCAAAACAACTAAGTATTTACTTGCTCATTTGTAGTCCAATTTTAAATCAGGTAGCTGTTTGATTAATCCAGGCAGTTCAAATTACAAGGGCAGCTGGTGCTATTATATACATAACTAGGTGATACGTTGGTTGCATTTCTTCTCAAGTACGTTGTTTAAAACCAAAGCTTCATAGATTTTCAAACTCTCAGGAAGAAGTATTTTATGAAAAAAAAACCAAAACCAAAACCCAACAGTTTAACAATTGACTCCAGACTCTTCCCAAGTATGCACTTTACTGTTGTGTGGACTACAAATTTTGATATGATACCATAATTTGCAGCAACACTGAAACAATAACTATTTTTAAAAGCATTGCTTTTCTGTTAAAACAATAAGCTTTTTAAAGTTCCTTTCTAAAACAATTAAACAAAAATGGAAAGAACAGAAAACATAATGTTCTCAGATGTAACAGGAACATAAAAAATTCTGCTAAGCCAACAGATACTGTTAAGCATAACAATTTTGCCAAGGTTCTTTTTGCGGATAAGGAGGATTGATTAGTCAGCACAATTTGATATAATAATAGTACCAGATAAGCCCCATACAGTAAGGTTTCAGTCTTAGAAACAGGAACCTGTTGAGTATAAAAGGGTAAAGTTAGTGGCCTGTAGGTGGGCAAACCTGGTACCTGCCAGGCACAAGATAATAGACTGATTTGCAGGATTAGTCCCAGTTGGGGAAAGGACTCTTCTGCTTTCAGCAGGGGGTTGAACGACATGATCTCCAGATATTCTGTAACATTGGCCCTTGACGCTCTGACCTACCTACAGGAACACAATGTACTATGGCTGTTTAATTACAGGGAAGTGCTTTGTGATGAGAAAACAACCAGACGTCTGAGCACAAGAGTTAAAACAGTAGGAAACAATGACTAAGCGGCAGGAACTGTTAGACTTAATATAGGTTTGACAAAAAAAAACACTGTATCAATGGGACAGAGGAGAGAGGGGAAAGCAGAAATAAGGACACAGCAGTGATTAGACTAAAATTTGTCAGCTCCCAGGGAACATTATTTGGGCTTAAAAGAGCTGATAAAGTTTGCCTGAATCTGATGGCCTGAAAGAAACTAAAAGTCAGATCCACTTATAAAGTCACTGAATTGGTTTCTCCAAAAGCATCTGATGATTCAAAGGAATTAAGACTTTTAATTCTTCAGCTGCTATATCCTAGACCAACAACGTAAGTAATGTTTCCCAATAACAAGCAAAACAGCTCAACATAAAACCAGTCAGAAGGCTGCTGTATGCAGTACAAATTGGTTAGGGCAGCTAGATTTCCAGGCCTAGACAATTACATAATTCCTAGAAAAGTGACAAGAGTTGAAGAAAGCCCACCATGACTGTTGGTTTTTGATTTGTGTTCTTCTAAAAGAGAGTTGTCTGCAACCACTGAGAGAGTGGTCGAAGACAGGCTGAGTCTGCAGCTATGAAGTAGACAATCCATTACTAGCACACAATGAGTGCAAGATGTCTTGCTGCATTGGATATGGAAAAGAGGCTATAAGACAGCAGGAATTTTGTGCAGTCTGGAATGTGACTTTGAATTAAGCAGGAAACTACTTTTATTAGATAAGTAAGAACTGCATACAGGTCATCATTTCTGTTCCTGCTCCCAAGCTTAGCTTGCATAGCTCCTATGGAGAAGCACACAAGGAGAGGAAAAATATTTGCTGTACTACTTCTTTAGAGTGGATGTTTGTCTGGACACATAAGATTTTCAGAGACAACTCACACTTTAAGACCTTTAAGCACTGAATTCCAGGACAATGCAATTGGCACCAATGGTCTTCTAGACTTGAGGGGAAGTCTGAGATTTCCATACACAGAAAGATGTTTAAGTACCTCTATCCAAAAAGATATACAGCATTGCACTGCACTGTCTGCTTTTACCATAACATATATGCTGGCATCTGCTAGACTCTGCTTAGTAGGCTGATACAAGGCTATCACTCTTCAAAAAAATCCAGTAAAGAAGACTTAGACCAATGAGACACCACCCAGCATGAGACAACAAATCCTGTTACTAAAAAGTTAGAGGATTACAGGGGAATCTACAGATACAAGATGCTGGAAAGGATCAAGAAGAATACGTACAATAGACATCTGGTTGAAAAACGTTAAATCACGAGGCAGGGAATGTTGTTACAAGACTCAGACTTGAGAGTTCTTGCCCAATGACACTGTCAAAAAATATGATAGGAATGCCAGAAAACAAACACAATCAGTCTAGATTTAAATGCTTAATAGTAAATCCTACTAAAAAACAAGCTTCAGGTTGGCCCCAGTTGGGACAAGAAACAGAAAATAAAGTTTCCTATTCCAGAGGGGTTTGAGTTTAATGAAATTAATTATTGGCAGGGAAGGAAGTAACATTCATCCTACAAGTCAGCCACCTTTTCCACCAGTTTTGCTTTCCAACACAAATCAAACCCTCAGTGCCTTCCAGGACTATAATTAAGTCCATGCAATAATTTCTTCCTACAGGAAAACTGTCTTCTTTCTAAAGCTTAGATACAAGCCTGCTGCCTCCTGTTGCTCTAAGCCCTCCAGATTTTTCCTGTGCTATCTACCACCTTCCATGACCTTTGTCTGCTATCCTCCTAGATTTGCCAACACTCTCAGAAAGTTATAGTCTCTCTCACAGAACCATAGAATTAACTGGGTTAATTAAGAGACCTCTGAGATCATCAGGTCCAATCCTTGATTCACTACCACTGTGATTCCGAGATCATGGCACTCAGTGCCATGTCCAGCCTCATCTTAAAAACCTCCAGGGACAGTGAACCCACCACCTCTCTGGGCAGGCCATTCCAATGCCTGATTACTCTCTCTGTAAAGAACTTCTATCTAATATCCAACCTAAACCTCCCCTGGCAGAGCTTAAGCCCGTGCCCCTCTTGTCCTACTGCTGATTGCCTGGGAGAAGAGACCGACCCCCACCTGGCTACAACTACCTCTCAGGCAGTTGTAGAGAGTGATGAGGTCACTCCTGAGCCTCCTCTTCTCCAGGCTAAACAACCCCAACTCCCTCAGCCTCTCCTCATAGAACTTGTGCTCAAGTCCCTTCACCAGCCTGGTTGCTCTTCTCTGGACCTGCTCCAGCACCTCAATGTCTTTCCTGAACTGAGGGGCCCAGAACTGAACAAAATACTTGAGATGTGGTCTCACCAGCACAGAGTACAGGGGAAAAATCACTCCCCTGCTCCTGCTGGCCACACTATTCCTGATCCAGGCCAGGATGCCATTGGCCTTCTTGGCCAATGGGGCACACTGCTGGCTCATGTTCAGCCTCCTGTCAATCAGCACCCCCAAATCCCTTTCCAACTGGCTGCTTTCCAGCCACTCTGTGCCCCACTCATCAAACGCTTCCTTTCCTCTCATTTTTTCTACTGTTCCATCCACAACCTTGTCAAAAGCCTACATATTTCTGTTTGTGTTGTGGTGTTTTAATTTTGTTTGTTTGTTTTGCCTTAATAAAAACCAAACCAGAATTATTAGTTATGCTGTGTATTGTACGTATAAGAGCTAGTCTGGTCTGGAAGCAGACAATTTGACTGAGGAGGTTGTTCCTGGTTTATGTGATTTCAGAATGTGAAGTCATTTGGATATACAAATAGAAATAAAGTAAGACCTCACCCAGCAGACAGGTATTGAAAAATCTCCAGTAGGAGGATTTTTGTTAATATTGTTTGTTTTCCTTAAGCATTTGTTTTCTGCTGTTGCATGCCCTTGGCTCCTGACTGTCAATGCACCACAGTGCATGTCTAATCCCTGAAGATCAGCATTCTAGCACAGTTTATCATTCCTTGGGGTTCAGCTCAGATTAAGATCCAGGTCCACGTGGTTTAATCTTCTAAGCTTAAAAATCACATCAGAATAACAAAAAATTAATAAAAAAAATACAATTGTTGATATTCAGAAGAAACTTCCTCTCCATCAAAAACCTTCTTCCCTCCACTGTTTCTCTTGTTCTCTCCTCGATCAAAAGCTAAGAAACCTGGACAATTCAGGAACACATTTTACAAGTAAGCACTCCCTTTTCCTCTCTGTTTTTTTTTGGCTGATTGGTTATGGGGTTTTTTTGCTGTTTTCTTTTTGTTGTTTGTGGTTTTTTGTTTGTTAGTTTGTTTGTGGGTTTTTGGTTGGTTTTGCTTTTGGGTTTTTTTTTATAACTTTCTGCTTTATAGTAAATGTTTGCAGTCCAAATATGCACTCCAGGACACCAAAATGGTTCATTTTCCCCTTTCCTATATACATATAGTAAACCAGCATTTAGACTGTGTGGGCTGAGATGCTTCAAAAAACAAGGGAAAAATATTTGTCAGTTTTCAACTTTACTAAGAATAACATCTCTGTCTTTGCAAGACCTCACTCTGGTTGATCTCAGGGACAGACGATGGAGCGTGGACTTCCAGAGACAAGTTTCCTCAACAATTACATTTTCCTCCCTTGTACATAATCCCAGTATTATTAAATGTTTGCAGACCATTCACTGCAGGACACAAGGGCACAGCCAATTCAAACTGAAGCCTGTAACAGGGATAAACACTAAAATTCTGGAACCCACCTAACAGCCAAGGGTCTGGAGCCAGGGCCAGGATACAAGCCAAGGCTGAAGCCAAAGACAGGAACCAAACAAGCTGCCAAGAGGCAGGAACCAGAGCCAGGGTATGATCCAAGGGTTTTAAGCCAGAGCCAAGATACAAGTCAAAGGTCAGGAACAGCTGCCAGGGACTTGGATCAACCACAGGCTTCAATCATTCAACAGCTGAAGAGAAAATGCAGGCACCACTTTAACACCCAGCAACTAACTACATGGGATGGCCACATGTGTGACTGTGCAGCTGAAAAGCACCAGCCCTTTCTCACTCAGTAATTTCTAGCAGACTTCAGCTAGCATTGAACTCAGGCCAAAGACAGCAGTCCACATTCAAACAAATTGCAAACTATTGTACCACAGCTAAGTGATAGGGTACGAGGTAAGTTCTGAAAGTAGCATCACAGTTTCCTTGCTCCCAGCGGCTTGAATCAGCTTGATAGCCTGGTTCATTAAACGTGACACGTGCATGTGGTACTGCATCCTTGTACCTTTGGCAGAGTGAGCTACAGCATTCACTAGCGCCAGCGTGCAACAGGAAATGAGATGGCTAGATGACTGAAGTGGAGATCAGAGCATAAATAAGCTACAGGTACAAAACGACTTTTGTGGTAGTTTCACCAACAAATTTGTGGCTGTAAAAATAGATATTTTGGTAAAGCCAGACAGTAATCTAGCCCCTTTATCAAAAATCAGACTATCTTATGTGCTAGAAGAAAATTTAGGAGAAAAGACCATGTATAAATACATCTTTATGCACAGCAACTGACAAAGAGCCATAATATCATAATTAACTCACTCTGTCCTATAAAGTCTGTAAAATCTTAAATAAGAATTAGAAGTTTCAGAAACACCTTATCACAATCTTTGGCTAGCCAAAGTAAAGGAAAACAATTAATTGCATCCAAGCTGTAGGTGTAACAAAAGGGTTTATCTTACCAGTAAGTTAGTAAGCCCAAGTGGTGGAAAAATGAACCAAGACAAATAATCAGAGCCCACTGCACTGATGTATTCAAATCTCATTTAACTAGAATTAGAAACACTGATAAAATTGTCTAATTTGTCCTGATTAAATACCTGGCATTTCCCCAAACTTCATCCTCTCTGTATCATGGTTGAAATCAGTTTTAATGAGATGCTTATATTTTTCTTTTAACATTGTCCTCAATTTTTATTTCTGTAGCTGCCAAATTACAGGCTGCATAACAAGAAAAAAATTTTACATTATCAGAATCCAAAATCATTAGGAGTAATGGTCTTCACTCTCTTCTACATTTGCATTTTACACCTGTTGACCCAGGTCAAGTAAATGCCTGCTTATGAAAGAAAAAAGTAATATTTTCACTCCACTGTCATTACATTTTACTTTAAAAGATGAACTTAGTTTGGTTTAGAACTTACAGGAGCTTCTATAGCTCCATAGGTAGGGAGAGGGAGGTAGAGTTGTGCACTGGGATTCACAACAAAGCTGAGTTCTTTTGATTATTTGACATGACCCTTCTTCATCATTGACAATAGACATGATGACCCTATGTTGTCATGCGATGTCATCAAATTCAACTAGTGACATACTTTTAAAAGTGTGTGTAAGCAGTCTTTACTGAGGAAAGAAAAAAGATCAGGGCAAGAATGAAGAGGGAAGACATTTTGTTCAGTTTTGCTTGTAAAGAACCATGTTGCCAAAACACAGACGGACTTCCTTTCTAGATGGAATAACAGTTTGTTATATTAGCATTTCTCCTTGCCAGAATCTCCGTAGACGCATCTACCTCTAGTTAAATTGCAACTATTGATTTTTATTTTTTTTTTAGTAAAATGTTATTTTTCAAAAGCATCAATATTTCTGTGGGATTACAAAATTTTTACCTTGGTATTTAAATGCATTTCAATTTCCCTTGGACTGGGAGAGTTAAACACGAGTCCATAAAGCTGAAAAATTGCATATTGAAGTCTCAGGCTAAGAGAAAGGGAAATCAAAATAACATAAATGTATGTATTTATCTAGGAAAATCTCATTGCTGACTTAGTGAGATCAAGCAAAAATAGACTTCAATGAGCTTAGGCATGGCCCCATTTTATCTAGCTTAAATTTACTGCAATATTATTTTAAAAAAGGCAAGATAAGGGAAAAAAGTAGTATGATACATGTTTTCTAAATGTTTTTAAATATACTTAAAATACAAGTGATAAGACATATCTATCCAAACCTTCAAAATAATGGCTGTTTCTCTAGTCTGCTAAAAAAAAAAACAAAAAAGAACCCCCCAAAAAATCCAAACCAAGTCAAACCAACAAAAACCACACATACACACACACACAAAAACCAACAAAGAAAAAACCCCACACAAAAAATCCCCACAAAAACAAACAACAAAGCAAACTAACAAAAAAACCCCAAAACTCAGACTTCAGAACATTTAAAGCTCAGGCTTTCATGTGGCTCTCCTCACCAGAAAATCAAGCTTTCTCAGGGAGGGAGGCTGTGAAATGATTGCAGAGGGGTTCTGAGTTAAAAGCAGTGAGGGTTAGGGTACAGGGGGCAAAAAGAGAGACATCCCTTCTCTAATTTTTTGTGGGAACTGTGCTGAGGAGGTGGATGTAATAATTCTCACCACTGCTCAGACATCATTATTGAAGACCTTTTCTTTGCTTTCCTAGAAGGTCTATATCTTTCTAGTCAAATAGTGAAAAATATCTACTATCAGTAGTGCTAATATCATCAATCATTATGCATTTGTTATATAGGTATCAATCATGTCCTAAACAGAACTGTTAAAACTTAATACAGAATTTTTTTGCAAACTAAAGAAATATCTATGCATTGACAGGGAGAAGTCCTGTGGAGTTCCTAATATACTGTAGAGCAGCTAAAAATTGTTTACTTAGGCCACCCATAAAGCCAAGAAGAGTAAAAGTAGCTTTTAGTGTGTCACTTAGCCTGAGGTCTAAAAATACCTTGTGACAAGGTTGTGACATATGTCCTACAAGTAGAAGCTCACTTCTCTACAGGGGAAGTACCTGGCTGCTATTAAAGCTGGATGGGTTGTTAACAACACAGGTGCCCCTGTAATTTCAGAGCTGCCTGAGGGTTCACCAGGTATCTCTTCATTTAAACATCAGCAAGTGCCTGGAGGCAAAACCATATGGGATGAAAAGGACTCTCCCAGTAAAGTAATTTCTTACTTGTAAATCCTACTAATTTATGACCCTGTGTTAATTCCTTGAGCTCTTTGAAGAACTATTACATAAATCTTTTTAACTGCATTATCATCTCTTGCACACAAATCATAATTTATTCTAAGGACTTCAAAGGTCATCAGTTATCCTAGCGGCAGCTCCAGCCTGACACAGCAATCCATTAAAAACAGAGAGACTTTTCCCAACAAAGTTTTTCACTTTAAATTGCCAGAGGACTGAAACTGTTAGGAGGTCACTTTCAAACAAATAGCTATCATATTTTTTATTATCTCTAAGAGCTTCTGTTCAACTCTGCAATCTATTAACCCATGCCATACTCCCATGGCCTCTATTATTTAGGAATTTTTCAATACCCTCATTATGATATGTTAATGTATATTTGACTTTGATGAGTTCCATCACTAAACCCTTAGAATGAAGCACACATCAGGGAAGAAGCTTCTGCTCTGCAAATATATTCAGAAAAAAAGCACCCTTTTCCAAGTATTTCAAGCAAGATTCCTTTGGTGTTTGAAAAAATCTTCTTGAAAAGATGCTTCACATCTGTTTATACTCCTGGTTTGAATATGCTCTCTGTATCAAAATGGTGAAATGTCTGTAAATACATTTTGAATGTTTATCATAGAAAGTCCAAAAAACATCTCCAGACAAAGTGGAAAAATATACCACTGAAGGAAAAAAAAAAAAAAAAAAGAAAAAGCTTTAAAGCAACCTAAACAAAGAGGGGTTTACCAAATGGAAAAGGCAGCTGAAATGGCTGAACAATTTTTATCAGTATTTTAACAAATAACACCTCCTGTGCTTTACATATTTAATGTGAAATCCATGGATTTATACAGCTTATAAAATGCCAGAGGCTTATTATCTTTGCAGATTGCATGACAGGAATATTCATATAATTTGATTCCACTTTTTAAGACAATAGGAATTCCTCCAGGTGCTAATGGTAGATACCTTGTGTGCAGGTTCAATAATCTACTAATTATAGAATGTCTCAGGTAGAAGAATGTCATTAACCTGATTAAATTATTTATATTTCTGGAAAGCAAAATCTTATTAGGTCCTTCACATTTGACTGTGTTTATATTTTATGTTGTGGAGGAAAAAATTTTACCTAACTATCAGCATAGCTGGAAGAGGATCAGAATCTTATATCCTAACTTATACTGCCATTCACAAATTCCAGGGCATACTCTGCATTGCATAGGTTGTCCACTTAGAGCACTATAACACTTCTGAGAATGAAGGTTTGTTGTGAGGCATTTATTAGGCATCTCACCTTCTCAAGAGCCATGTAACAACAGACACGGACGACTTCTAATCCACCCAGTACAGGGTAACCACGTCAACACAAGTGAAATTATCAGACACACTAGTGTAAGATCAGAATCAAACCAACTGCCAGAATTAGAGTGAGGGCTGAGTTTACTAAATACAGCAGGAACAAAAAATGCAACATATGTTTGCAGAAAGCACAGTCTGATCCCACTTTTGTAGCTATGATTTTAAAACAGGAGCATAAGAGACTGTGAACTGATATTTACTTGTAACTTAGCACACAATAATGACACTAAAACTAGATGCATTTCAAACTAGGAAAACCAGAAATTTTGGTAGTTCTCATTGGGTAGATGATACTTTCTGCAGCAAGCATCATCACATCACATGGAATAATGTGTTGTTTTATTGACAAGCAACAAATTCCACTGTCATCTTTGTACAGCATTGTGCAGTATTCTGCCACATTGTTTCATTTGAAACTTGTCTTCCTACATTTGGACGACATATAGAACAAATGTAACTAACCAGGTATTCTCATAGTAAAAAAATAAAAGCAATGGTAGACTTTTAGTAATTTAAATATTAAGGTATTTATATATCCTAAGGATATGATTTGGTGTTGTACCTGTTTTAACTGCCATATCAGACAATTTACACATATAGTAATTAACTGAATAATATAAACCCGTGTCTGTAGGTCATTATTCTGGTAACATTTATTTACAGACAACATAAATTCACATCTATTTAGGGTTATGAATGGGTTTAAATGCTAGCAGTATCACTTCAAGCAAAAGATTGCTGTTCTGCTTTTATGCAAAACATCAACAACTAAGTTCATTTATCTTCTTGCCCTTATAAATTGCTAGAATATTTAAGTACAAAACAAACTACATAGAAAAAGTTGAAAACACCAGTGCCCCATTTGGTGCATATTAAAATGTATGATGTAATAGTCCCACCTTACTTTAAAAACACACAACCTTTTACATTTCAGATTTTGGCATGAAATTCAGTTTTGATACTAAAAGTAACTTATACAGTACATACTGTATATAGTCAGCCACTCTAAATATTATGAAGCATTATTATAAAGCATTACAAGTCCTAACATTACTGAACAAAGTACAAGTTTTTATTCCTTTATACAAATTACCAAGGATTCCTTCCAGTGCGTTACTGGCAGTCTATCAAACACCTGGAAAGAGATTAGAAAGAGCAGCTTCACATATTCAGCTGACATTCCATTCAGTTTCATTTTATGTCATCTTACTTTCTGGCAACGATAACAAGAAAACCACAATAACATATTTCACGTCTGTACTATGCAAATCTTGTCATATAAAATGTAGGATGTTCATCACAGTGAAAATTAGAAAGAAGAGTCCTTTTCACCTTTCTGTAGGAGCTCCTGCAATGTGTCAGAGCAAAAAGTCACCTTGTGTAAAACACAATCTCACTCTCAAGCCAAATTCTCTGCTAGTCGATTTGGCACAGTATAATTGAAATAACCATCAATCATTTGTAAAGTAAGAAAGTCCAATGCTCTTTTTATCAACAGGTTTCTGATGTGCTTCTTGGGAACTGACTTTCCCAGGAAAGCCTGGTGTATGGCATGGTACAGACCTGAATGACAACACATGCCTGCTGACACCACCATGTCAGTAGAGTTCCTTAAAGCCTCTTAAGTGAGAAAAATGCCCATTCTTTCAGACCTGTCCACTTGAGTCATTGCCAGAGGAAATTTACAGGCTATCCTGGAGAATGTAAAAGTGGTGATTCTTCCATCTGTCTTAAATCACGTGTATACTAAGCATGCTCCCACAATCAGTTCACTGCTCAGTTGGACAACATGCTCAAGGTTTGATGCTTTTTATGCTTAAGAAAGTCCTCTACAGAGAGTGGGATACATAGATAAAAGCACATTTTCTTGTGTCCATCCTCACTGTTCCTCAGGCTAGGCAGCTCTGAGTCATGTTTGCTAGATAGGCCACACATCTGCTTAATAGCCAAATTTACAGAGAAGAGAAAAACATGCAATATCTTCTCGTCAAGTTTAAAGGCCTAATTTTCTCCATCTCTATAGCTACTGTGGTATCACAAGGCATTATTCAGCATATGTAACGTTCCTGCAAAGTCTACTATATGGAGTGATAAAAATCCAAGTGAGTGGAAAAATAATAAGATTATTCAATGCTGAATGAGCAGTAAAGGCCTGTTAGAAGCTCTCTGCCGAGGGATTTTAATTTTCTATAGCAGATATTCCATTTTCCTATATCCACTAGCCTTCAAATTTGAGAACAATGATTCTTTTTTCACCTGTAAGATGTTGCAGCAGACATCAGAAGACAAAACTAAATTCAGAAGGCAGTAAAACCAGGATTGGTTCCTATACCTGTTAGTGGGAAGGAGAAAGGGAAAAGAAATTATAGACTCAGCTGTAGGTAATGCTGCCACATTATTCAAAGCTCCCAGTGTAAAAAGGTTTGAGACATAAACAATCATGCCTTCTAGCTGATGTGAATAGGTCTCTTCAGTCTTTTGTAGGAAAGATAATGAACTTCACTGAGAAGACATGTATGAAAAACCTGTTATTTCCAAAAAAATTCTAAGGCTCCACCTACAAAATTAAGTTTGCTTTTGCTATGCACAAAAGACAGTTTCTACTTATCTTCAAAAAATAGAAAATTAGTAATAGAAATTGTTAAAAATTTAATTCTTAGGTAGTATTGGTTTTTTCACTACAATTTAAATAAGCCCTAGGTTCTTATGTGTTTACTCCATTACTGAAAGTTACACTGCAAAATCAGACAAACAGTTTTTCACAGTTCTTCTCAACCAAAAGCAAGTAGAAATACTAGTAGAGTAGACTCAGTACAAGGCACGAAAAACTGAGGGAATGCAAGACAGAACAAAACAGGACATGAATAATAGATTGTCTATTGTTAATTGCAGAAACTTCTCTGGCTGCAGTACTCTACTATGGTTTGCACAGCTGAGAGGTCTCCTGGAATAAAAGAGAGAGAAGAGGGATCGGGCCTGACAGTATGTCACAACACCTTGTCAAAACTGGATTTCAGATGTTAACCTTTGTATTAAGAGATCTTTGATCTTCAGGCTATCCAAGATGTGTGTTCAGTGGTGGTGACTAGAGGTAAGCAAATACACTTGCCAAGACTGAAATATCCTTTACAATAGTAACTGTCTACTCACAACAATTATAACAATCATTATAAGATGCATTGTTTGGAGGAGGGTAAAGGTTGCTATTTTGTTTCTTTCTATATAACTATGTACTTGACTATAGTTTCATGGTTGCCATTATTTTTTTGAAGATTAAATATTTGTGTGAGTAAATGCATATACAGTACAGTGCATTTTAAAAAATAACTATTCTTGCAACATCAGCAACAGTATATAATTCTTATCGTTCTTATTCATTACAAATTATAACCTCAGGGACAAAATAATTCACATTTCAGTCACCAAAAAAATAATTTAATATTTGATTCTCAGAACTGAAATACGCTCAGGAAGCTCTGCTGCCTCCAGTGAAATGACACTTGATGTCCTTTATAGGATTTGGCAACAAATATCTGCAAGTATGAATGAATGCATTAGATGTCTGACTGTTCTTCTTGCCTCCATTATTCTTAAGGCTTCTTTTTCATCCAGTAAAACAATGTCAGATTCACTCTTTGGTTTTGTGTGTGTATTTTAATCTGTATTAAGCATCCATAAAAAGTATTCATCTACTTAATTCTTCTGACTAAACTGGTATGAAATGCAGTAAATAAACAAATACTGGTAGCTCTAACTAAAGAAAGATGAGGGTAAGACTGGCTAACCTCGAATCAACTGAAACCTCCCTGTTTAACCAGGACTGCTGATAAATGATGGCACATGGCTCAGTGAGCACTTTCACCAGCTTGCTCAGTGCCCTCAGATCGATCTATTCCAGCCCCATAGACTTCTGAGTGTGTGAGTGGGGAAGCAGGTCACTTTCCATTTCCTCCTGGATTATGGTGGCTTCATTCTGCTCCCATCCCTGTCTTCCAGCTCAGGGGCTGGGTACCCTGAGGATAACTGCTCTGATTATTAAAGACTGAGGCAAAGAAAGCATTAAGAACCTCAGCCTTTCCCCCATCCTTTGTCACTACATTGGCATGGATTTTTTACATGGCATCTTGCAGAAGCTGAACTCCCTGCATTACTACCAAACTCAAAGGCTACATCTCACCACCTGAGTTATTTTCCAGTACTTCAGCTGAAGTGAAGAAGCATAAATGAAGAAAATGAAACTCAGAGAAGCAGTGAGGTTTAATTCTCGGTCATTAATGGCCCCCAAGGATGCACTATCACCATTTAAAATAAGAGTAATTAATTCTAATTCTAATGCTGCTCAGAATTTGCATATGAGGAACAGGCCTAAATTTTCTCTAGAAATATGTAACATGCCATATATCTGCTGATCACTTTCGGTCTAGTAGTCATCACATTCATGCATGTTATTCTTCAGGAGTATCAGCGCACTGTTTGGGATCGTTTCTGAATGAAGATTATATGGTATATCTAGTTCAGAAATTTCCTGATAAATTTTCTGCTCCATAAACCATCAAAAGACCAAAAAGTTTTCTTGCCACTTAATTAAAACTGATGGCAACTTCTGAATGCTTCTCAATATCCACCTATGCACTACTGATTCCACCTTGGTTACCCCAGGGAAAAGGTGCCATCCCCCCTCAAGGCTTCCCATAGCTGCTCACAAGAAGCTGATGCAATCAGTATGCTAACCTTGAGAAGGGGTGTTTGTGGCAGCAGTCATCTCATGGATGGGGTCACCTCACTGTGAGGCATAGACACCCAGTTACATACTCTGGTCCCAGTTTATTTTCTGCAAAAGGAAATCTTTATGTTGCTTCACTGCTGTTGTCCAATGTGCATCCCAGAGAAGATAAGGGAGCTGCCAGCTGGCACTGTGTGGATTTATAGCCAGTGGTGGCCATCTGGGGAGATGAGACGATCCAGGTCTAGCTAGATTCAGTCATAAAATAATTTTGCTGTTTATGATCATATGTCTGTGGTGGGCATTACTCAGAGGTACAAGCAGTGCCAAATGGGGAGATATTAAGATTATTGTGAAGCCCAAAACAATAAAAATAAATTCAGGTTTGAGGAGGGAGATACACACATTTCATCCTTGCCTAGACATGACTCATCAGTACTCTCCTCTCCATGCAGCCTAAGCAGCTGCCCCACACTTCCATCCCTCACCTTCATTTACAAATTGTGTCTGCCATGAATTTACAGCGGTATCACTTTTCCTGGGCACAGTTGGGCATATTGTGCATAGTAATTAATTCAAGAACTACTGTTACACTACTGTTAAATAACTTTTTGTCAGCAAATCAGGATGCAATTGGATCATTTTTCACTGCCTCTGACCTCAGAGCTGCACTACCCCCCACTTAGAAACACTGCTTCATTTTCATCGCAACTTTGATGCAACAAGGAATTACGATAAATATTTTAAGGAGGCACAGAGTGATTAAGCTGTTTGCTCAGTCAGCAACAGAGTCCACAGCCAAAGTCATAAAATCTAAAATCCTACAACTTGAAAAATAGAGTCATCCATCGTCTGTCTCCTTGATAACTCCAATGTGACATGAGAGAGTTTCCACAGGTGGTCATATTCCACCACTTCTGTCTAGCCTCAGTAGAATAGAAGAAGTGAAATATTACAGACCAGGTACCAATATCTCCAAGCTTAAGAACAACCTCCAGACTACCTACACAATGAAAGCTTAGGGGATTATACAAACAGGTACCACACTGAACACATTGAAGCAGAAAGGAAAATAGTTTGAGTACAAAGGAAAAATCCTTTACAGTTACAAAGAACTACAAATAAATTTATTTAGGAGTGTTTAATGGAGATCTTACTAAGCCATTTTGATCACCCTGGAGATAGCCTGCAAGGGGAGTTTTCATGCTCCTCTAGCCTTTAAAAGTAGCCATGAACAGGCCTTTAAGAAGAGAGTGAGGCATTTCAATGCATTCCTATTGCTTCAAATTCCCCCATCTCTCACTGCTGGCCTTGACAGTACAGGTCATTCTGCAAGACACTCCCCAGTTCAAAAGAACAAGATGCCAACTCATTGTATAACTTCCCTCCTCAAAAGAGCAAGTTTAAGCACCCAGAAATCCAGTTTCCCAAAAGAATCTTAACCCTGAAGAAGGTATTTTCTACAGAGAAATGTGTAAAACTCAACCAGGAGGCTCATTTTTCAGATTTATAGCATATAACTTACAGACTTCTGCAGTTATACAACACTTAACCAAGAAAAAACACTTCTCTTCCTCCCATTCACTTTACAATTAGAAATGAGAAGGAGCTACACATAAACTACGCAATTTGACAGTAAGTATAATGTAAGCAGAAGAGTTTCAATGCTCTTTTTCTTCCTTATAATCTGTACCCGCTGTGTTTCTCTGATTTTTTTGATCCAAATTATTTTCCTTGTGTTTTTAAGGGGCTAATCTCTTGCTTTGTTTCAATATAATTAGTACTTTCAAAATGTATTAAAAGTTTGCAACATTTTTAATTGTCAGACAGCTATATCAGAGAAAAATATAAGCTGCTGACCATTTTATAGATTCTTTCTACCCCTCTACTCTGCTCTTGTGAGACCCCACCTGGAATGCTGCATCCAGCTCTGGGGTTCAAGCACAGGAAGAATATCAACCTGTTGAAGTGAGTCCAGAGAATGGTCACCAAGATGATTAGAGGGATGGAGCACCTCTCCGATGAGGAAAGGCTGAGAGAATTGGGTTTGTTCAGCCTGGAGAAGAGAAGACTTCAAGGTTACCGAGTTGTGGCCTTCCAATTCCTGAAGAGAGTCTACAAGAAAGATGGAGAGACTATTTACAAGAACCTGTAGTAACAGAACAAGGGAAAGTGGCTTCAAAATGAAAGAGGGTAGGTTTAGTTTAAATACTAGGAAAAACCTCTTTACTGTGAGGGAGGGGAGGTACTAGAACACATTACCCAGGGAAGTTGCAGGTGTCCCATCCCTGGGTGCGTTTAAGGCCGGGTTGCATGGGGCTGTAAGTAACCTTGCCTAGTGAAAGGTGTCCCTGCCCATGGCAAGGGCGTGGGAACTAGATGATTTTTAAAGTCTCTTCCAACACAAGCCATTCTATAATTCTATGATAAAAGTAATTTAATTATTCTGATAGGTCTGTCATTTTTAGGTAGTTATTATTGCACTTGGGTTGTATAAGGTGATGTGTTCAGTTAAACATTGTATTACAGTGAGTAGCGTCACTGTTGCGCGGACTTTAATGTTGAGAGTTTAGCCTGGCTTATCTCTAGTGATTCATAGAGATAAGCTCATTATAACTTCCATAAGGAAACCATATATCACATGAACGAAAAAAAAAACAAAGGAAGATGTAGCTGGACTGTGAGGAAAAATTGCTATAAATATACACAGTAACTGCATTACATACTTCAGAGGAATAAGAAAACAGCAAAGCAAAAATACTGTTCTCTGTAAGAAGAAAAGAAAGAAAGAGAGAAAGAGAGAAAGAGAGAAAGAGAGAAAGAGAGAAAGAGAGAAAGAAAGAAANGAAAGAAAGAAAGAAAGAAAGAAAGAAAGAAAGAAAGAAAGAAAGAAAGAAAGAAAGAAAGAAAGAAAGAAAGAAAGAAAGAAAGAAAGAAAGAAAGAAAGAAAGAAAGAAAGAAAGAAAGAAAGAAAGAAAGAAAGAAAGAAAGAAAGAAAGAAAGAAAGAAAGAAAGAAAGAAAGAAAGAAAGAAAGAAAGAAAGAAAGAAAGAAAGAAAGAAAGAAAGAAAGAAAGAAAGAAAGAAAGAAAGAAAGAAAGAAAGAAAGAAAGAAAGAAAGAAAGAAAGAAAGAAAGAAAGAAAGAAAGAAAGAAAGAAAGAAAGAAAGAAAGAAAGAAAGAAAGAAAGAAAGAAAGAAAGAAAGAAAGAAAGAAAGAAAGAAAGAAAGAAAGAAAGAAAGAAAGAAAGAAAGAAAGAAAGAAAGAAAGAAAGAAAGAAAGAAAGAAAGAAAGAAAGAAAGAAAGAAAGAAAGAAAGAAAGAAAGAAAGAAAGAAAGAAAGAAAAGGAAGAAAGATAAACTATTTGAAGGCTAAATGAACTTTTGACAAATAGGATAAAGGTTCATTAACTGTCTTACTGTAGTTATTCTCCCTGAAGATAACTTTGAACTGTTTATGATCTGGAATCCTGAAACCTTTCTCTGTGTCTGGATATCCACAGAGAACAACAATTTCTCAAAAAAATATTTCACAATAGAACAACTAAGAAAAAACAATGGAAAAGATACCATAATCTTATATTTTTCTTCCTGAGGGATGAAAAACATCAATGTATGAGATTTATGATGGGAAAGGAATACCGCTTTCTGCACAATTCCACTGCTCAGGAGGTTCTGCGGTATCTGCAGGAATACATGCCCAGATGACGCAGCTTACACATCCCCAGTATAAGCTTCCTTCTTTTTCTGTGTGAAAGAACTTTCTCTGCACTCTTTTCCAGTTATAATGCTGAAACAGTATTTTAACCTCCAAATCCATAACAGTACAGTTGAGAGCCTCCCTTGTGGTTTGCAGGCTGCTCACACACCTCGTCTTTCTCTTTTCTCTCATTGTCTCATGTTGGTTCTACAGCTGCACGATATTACCACCATCCCAAGACCCTTCTATTGTTTGTCATACAAGTGCCTTTCACCTTCTTGGAGTCACCAGCACTAGCAAGTGACTCAGTTTGCTCAGTTACCCAGTAGTGGTTGACATCTTGCACTTTCTTCTAATTTGACATCACGCATTTCATTATTTTCTCATCTTCCATACAGAAATCCCATAGGTAAAAGTCAGTTGAGAATGATGCAGTTTCTCGTTTTCTCTCTGTCTCTCTCTTTTTTAAATTAGAATTCAAAAATCCTGGTGAATGCCATTGCTTTCGCTGGACACTGAGTGGGTCATCTTTCAGCACTGTTTCTACAGAACTTTCCATGCAAGCCACAAAAGCATATCACTTACTTCATTTTGATAACACATCAGCTGAAGAACAGTTTTTTCTTCCTAACTCAGATTGGCGTCCTTCTCACATGGCCTCTCATGGCCATGACACAGATTCATCAGGAAAATCTCATGGAAAGTGACACTCAAAACTGAATTTGTTCTAATGCACAGGTCTTGGTGCTTGCGTATTAGGTTGTTCCTTTTCCCATGGGGAGTTCAACATATTCTTACTCTACAGTTCCCTTCACTTTGTCCAAAGAATACAAAGTGTTTACAGGTCTCAAACACATGCATAGCATTTCTCCCCTAACCCCTCTTAAAACAAGTATTTGCCTTTTAGTGTAACATTTTCATTTTTCAGGTAAAAGCAGCCTGAGATGCTGTAACCATAGATCTAAGATGTCCTCAGGAAATTCAAAGTGCTTTAGCTAAGATGTTCTCAGTTTCAATAATGTGGGTGTTTGGAATTAGCACTTGTCAGATTTATCTTATGTTAAGAGTGGTTACAAATGCATCACTGAAACCATCACACTTTAACAAGCTGCCAGAACAGATTAGTGCTACCTACCTTTTACATACCATTTTAGATGTGAATCTCAAAGCACACTACAGAAAATGGTAAGTATCATGTCATTAACAGACAAAACAAGAGTGAGAGACAGTGTGGTTAAAAAGTCGCAATTCCTTGTGGGGTGAGTAACATCCTGAGCAAGCCTGTCTGCCAGCAAAGATTCAGAAACAACCTGGAGCCATGGGTCCAAAGAGCAGGGTTTCCATGCCATGTTATGGGTGTTGAACTCTTATTACTTCAAAAGAGTAAAGGCAAGGCACAAGGTTTCCTACAAGGACTCATTTCCACAGATTGGTCTTTCCCTAAAATGTTTTCTCAGTTGCTTTTTCACCAGCTTTTTCCATTCTAGCCCACGCCAATGCCCTATTTTGAGATGACCCTTTTCAAACTAAATGCTACTGCTGAAATCAGTTGAAATCTTCACAATTTATACCTGAAAACCAATGAAAGACTAACCAAAACATGCTTTCATATGAAAATGTCAGTAACTACCTAAAAGTGAAATATATTTCTTTAGCAGATGATTAAAAACAAATTGCAGTCACTCTAGTCTGCTGTGCTGTATCACATCTTCTTTCACTAGAGCATATTGAAGCTTTTTTTACTTATCATGCAGTCTCCACCATTGATAAAAGACAGGTTAAGCAGCAGACAGAAAAAGAAAAAGCACATTCAAACATCCTTTTGATAGAATACAACAAAGATAGTTTATGCCAGCTTAGAAGGTGGCAAAAAATAGCAAACCCTCAGTTTTCAGAAGTAAACAGCTTTTAAAAATATTTATTTTAGAATATACTTATGAGAAGTCTGTGGCTTGAAGAAACAAAATACCGACTACATTTTTCAAGAAAGAGAAATCTGTGAAGCAGAGATGGGTATTCAAAACTGAATTTCTTTCAGTAGGTAGGAAGAATACATAACATGCATAGAGGACCATGCTAAAGCATCTTTAAATCTCTGTATGTCTCACATGTTTAAAGACTACACAAAAGGCATCTCAGAGAGGACCACAGCCTAACTTCTTTACATTTAACAGCTTGCCTCAGCACCACCTCCGCTGTCTCAGCGACACCTAAACATTTGTTAAGGTTGGAGAAGGGATTGGTGTGACAAATCGTAGGTTTTCTGTTGCCTATCCTGAAGTCTTTTTCAACACTTAAAAGTTATGTGCTTCTTCAGCCACATAACATGGTTTAGAAGTAACTGGAATGGGATTGTAATTTGTATATTTAAGGTATACTACCCAAAACATAGACTGAAAAACACTTTGAGATCTACTTTTGAATTGTTGGGCTTTCATGGCAATGGCAGAGTTCAAAACAAAACATGTTTCCCCCTTAGAATTATTCAAAGTATTATGAAGAAAGAAGCAAGAGAGACATAAATTTTCAAAGGACTACAAAAAGTTTTTAAAACATATTTCATAATTATATTAGATGGGGCTTCTAGTTTGAAGATTTCCTGTTCATATTCTCCTTGTAGGTATCTTCCCAGTTGGCTCATGTTTCCCTTGTGATTCATCATTTGTACTCAAGATGGTTGTATTCCCTCCTGGCTTCTCCACAGTGAAACCCAGTCAGGAATTGTGAGCACTAGGAAGAAAAGGAACCTGAGGACACAGAAGACTGCAGATCTGAGAACAAAAAGAATTACATTTTCAACAATAGATTTTCTGTGGAAAAGATTACAAGTTTTTTTGAAAAAATTCTGATTTTCACTTAGCCTTAGTTACGGACAGCAACTTCCTTTTATTGTTAGATGACCAGCAGATATTCTAAGGAAATTTCTATAATTAATCATTACAACAACAAATAACAAATTATCTAATTAGTGACACAGGAGTAATATATACTTCTAAAAGAATTACTTTGCAAGTGAGCATATTAATATATTTTTTATACTACAATTTTCAATTTGTCAGCCTAACAAATAATACACACTGAGAGAAAATTATGGATTTTGGTGTCCAATTAAGGTTCTGCCTCAACCTTGATATTTACTAGATATATACAGACAAGGGCATGAAATAAGTGGAATCATTCAATAAATCACACTTACATTCATAGCCAGAGTATCCAGTATGCTATATTAAGCAATGGCTATCAAAAAAGTAGTCAAGATAACTATTGATATTTCTATCTGTGTATTGGCTGCTTTATGCATTTGTTGCTGGGCGAAGGGTTTCTTGTTCCAAGTTACAGAATGTAATTTATTTTTTTCAAAACTGAGAAACATGGAAATAGTTTTTGGCTAAGAAAGGAGCTTTCTATGTTGTCTAGAGGAAGAGCTGAAAAAGATAAAAGAAAGAATGTGATATTCAAAAGATTTAATCTCACATAAGAGGATACTCAAACCATCCCACTCAACTTTTTTTTTTTTTCTTTTGGAAAAAAAGTGAATGGAATAAACAACAGAAGTATTCACAAGGACAGTGTAGGATAATTTATTTCAGCAAACACAGGAGTTCACAGTCATCTTATTCCCTCAGCTAATATTTGGAAAACAGTGTATTCTAGAAGAAATTCCTAAAGCCCTCTACATCTTTGCAAGACAAAAGAGGGTAGAGAAATTTCAGTCAGCATTATGACTCATATAAAAGAAGTAGAGTAAGTAAAATTACTAAAATGATACTCCAGGGATTACTATACTGGATAGATGTTAGATTTTTTTCTTAGAGGACCAGGGTTACGAAAAAGTGGTTTCAGGCTCACAGGATAACATTCACGCTACTCTTTGAGTTACAAGCTTAATTTTCCTTTCTGTGCTCCAAGTCCAGTTCTCCAGAAATGTCCAGCTTTTCACTCCTAATTTCTTCTTCGTACTCTCAAGGCTACTCATTTTTTTTCCTTGTCAGTTTCTTCAAATCCCATTTGAAATTATTAGAAAGACATTATTTTTCAGTTGAACTAAAAGTTGGAAGCATTATTCCATAGAGAAATGACAAATTTACTCTCTACCACAAAGGAAAAAAAAAAAGGGGGAAATTAAAACAACTATGTGCACTTTGTGCTTCTTTTCCTGTGCTTTCTTTAAAAAAATGTTCAGTGCATGCTCTCCACTGAAAAGTAGCACTTCAAACAACAAAAAATTCAATCAGTTATTACCAATTCTAAAAGTTTCAATGTATAGGAGGCTTTTAGATAATGCATAAAAAGAGGTTAACACAAATCCCACAAAAAACTTGCCTTCACAGGAATTTAATCACCTAAAAGAGCCAAGTAGCCAACAACAATCACTCTTCTTCAGTTTCTCCTCTCTGCCTCCATAAAGAAACCCAGTGCTTTACCGAGTGCCCTTTTTTCTTCTCCAGCTCTCTTCCTATCGCCTTTCCTTTCCTCAGCCATTCCATTCTAGTTCAAGCCTGTTTAAGCAAAGCTTGCGGTGGGCTGCAGGGAGTCTCACCTGAGGCTCACGGCCTCCAGATATGTAGCTAGGACAAGGTGAGTCTCTTTCTTGTTCAAAATTATTTTCAAAGCTGTAACTTTTAGTGGAAAATTAGGCAACAATAAGGGCAACCTTTTATCCATATTTTGCCCTTTTTTAAGTCCTTTCCAATCTTGGTGAAAGGATGCATATGGGGAAGGAATCACAGAATATGCTGATCTGGAAGGGACCAACAAGGATCACTGAAGTACAACCCTTAGGCCTGCATGGAACCATCCCTGAGAGTCACACCATGTGCCTGAGAGTATCACCCAAACACTTCTCGAACTATCAAGTTTGGTTCCGTGACCACTTCTCTGGGGAGCCTGTTCCAGTGCCCAGCCACTCTCTGGGTGAAGAACCTTTCTCTAATATCCAACCTAAACCTCCCCTGACACAACTTCAGGCCATTCCCTCTGGTCCTGTCACTGGTCATCACAGAGAAGAGATCAGTTCCTGCCCCTCCTCTTCCCCTCACAAGGAAGTTGTGACTGCAATGAGGTCTCCCCTCAGTCTCCTCTTCTCCAGGCTGAATAGACCAAGTGACCTCAGCCGCTCCTCATACAGCTTCCCCTCAAGGCCCTTCACCACCTTTGTTGCCCTCCTTTGGACACTCTCTAAGAGCTTAATACCTTTCTTACTTTTTGGTGCCCAAAACTGCACACAATATTCAAGGCGAAACCAAAGCAGTGCAGAGCAGAGCGGGACAATCCCCTCCCTCGACCAGCTGGTGACGCTTTGCCTGATGCCCCCCAGGACACGGTTGGTCCTCCTGGTTGCCAGGGCGCTGCTGACTCATATTCAACTTGCCATTGACCAGGACCATCAGGCCCCTTTTTAAAGCACTTCTTTCCAGCATCTCATTCCCCAGTCTGTCCGTACATTGCAGGTTGCCCCATCCCAGGTGCAAAATCCAGCACTTTCTCTTGCTGAACTTCATCTGGTTGGTGATTGCCCAGTCCTCTAATTTGTTGAGGTCTCTGTAGGGTCTCCCTGAGGGAAGTTTGGAGCCACATGCTATGCTCCCTGGGCAGCCAGGGGCTCAAATCCAAAGCAACCACCAAAAGCGGTAGACACTGGATTTTGGCTTCCTGGCATTTGGGAAGGGGTGTTTGCAGGACTGAGGTGATTTCCATGCCCCCTGCTCCTTAGCAATTTTCAGGCAAGCTCTTCCCATTTGCAGAGGAGCAGTTTCTAGATTCCCGAATGTCATTAGGTTCCTTCATCTCTCACATGAAGCAGCAGCAGTCACATAATGAGTATATTAAGAACAATTTTCAGATTAAGAAGAGTTAATTTAAGTATTTAAACAGTTCACACTCCTGTTGATGCCGGGAGTGGCACCATCCTAGCTTGCTTTCAGATATTAAACATAACCTATGCAGGTAATTTCTGCATCAGATGTAACAAGGAAATTTTAATATGTATTTGTATTATTATACATATCCCATATATTTCTGGCATTACTTAATGTTGGTTTTGTCAAATGCAGATAAATAACATCCACAATCATTATCATATCCTTGTTCCCCAGTTATTATGTATTTAGTGCACAATAACAATTCTTGCCTTTTTCCTTATGTTATCTTCAATGAGAAGTACAGTTGTAATTAGCAAAAAACTTGTGAAAGCAGAGCTAAATCCATCAAGCTTTGGAAAAAAAAGAGCTTCCATCAGCTTCCATTCTGAGGGCTGACAGCTGTGTAAGATTGCCTTTCAACACAGTGAGAATAAGTATTTCCCCTCCTCACTTGTACTGAGTAACCCAGAGATGTAATTTATGATGGATTCACAAACAAACTGGTCAATGGTTCAGTACAAACCAAACATAAGCAGACACATTTCTAAACCCATCCGTCATGCTGCGTACACAATCTGTTGATCCATTGAACAAATATATGTTGAAAGATTAGGCGGGAGTTGACTGCCATTCAGTAAAATAAATGTAGACTAGACTCATTTTCTGCCTGACTTAACACTTAAGGATTTGTATTACAGTGGAGGAGGAGGGAATTCCAGCCACCTAGATCTTTGGAATGAGATTACCCTTCCAAAGACCTCACACAGAGGTCCCTACCAGCCCTCTTTCACATACCAAACCATCTGTTTTCTGAATAAAATTGCTAGGCAAGTGAACTGGTATTCAAGGAGCACTAATTCTAGCTATTCAGGTTTTTTTTTTAACTTGGCAGAAGAGAAAAAAAAGCAGAAGGATGAAGTTGTATGGGGTAGAGTTGTAAGTTAAAAGAGCTAGATGTGCTGTCATGGTCTTTGTTACACTGCTGTTTCACAACAGAGTTGCAGGCTACCAAGCCAGAGAGAAAGCTGAAGATCATTAAGTGGGGAAAAGTACTCATGCTGCCTAGGGCCATCCCCTGGCATACAGTATACCTAGTCTTTACTCAGCTGCTTTTTGGTGACAGTCGCTCTGAAAGCAGCAGCTTTCAGGAAGACTCTTTGGTTTTGTCAGAAAAATCCTTCACCAAAAAGATTTTCGTTTTTGGAAGTTGTGTCTAACAACTCTAGTTAAGACATGATTTGTTGAGCTTAGAAGTAGTACCTAGAGGGAAATGATCTTTTTTTATGACTCATTTTTCCCACACTACCTGGGAAATACTGGCATCCCCTGTAAAAAGGGCTACTGAAAGTTTAGGTGGGTGAGCTGACAAGAGCTTCAATAGGTTTAAACTACCTCAGGTAATTCAGCATCACATAGCATTATATTTTCTGACAAACAAAAAATATATTCCAACATTAAAAGGAAGTTTCTCATGTATTTTTACAACACTCTGAGATGTAATTCTGATTATTTCAGGTAGGGCTGCAACACACCCCTGAAGAGATTTTGAAAATAAAATAAATACAGCTATTTTGTCAGGAAGACCTGGCTTTCAGAAATATGGCATAGAAATTGTAATAAAATTCCAGATTCACTTAAGTCAAAGACAACATTTCTGCAAGTTTCAATATGTCCATGTTTTCACAAGCTTACAAACCCCTCCGCCCGCATCTTTCCATCGTGTGTCCAAAGTTTGAATCCCATATGCCCTTGGGGATGTGTCTTACTGTAATGATTTCAGCAACCTATACCAGATGTCTATCTTGTGCTCCTAGGTCTGCTTGCAGTATCTCAGAGCCCTCCATCTCATGATACCTGAAATGTACTTGTAAAGATTTTGGGGCAAGTGACAATTTTCTAAGTGTCTTGATTCTAACCTCCAACTCTTGCTCCACTTCTCACACAAGAGAAAAATTCTCAGGCTGGACATGAATATCATTACACCGTCCCTTGTCCTGCAATACTGTCTTGGACCAACACTGGCATATTCCTTTGAGTGTTTTGCTAACTCAAGGACAAAAACCTTGGAAGCCTCAGTGCCTACTTTCCTTGTATTATAGGAAATCTACTTTTTAAATTTATTTTTTTCTCCAACCAAAAAAACACATAGTGCTTAAGCTATGCTACATCTCCATCCTTCTGCCAGTTTTTTTAATTTATGCTTTCTAAAGCAGATCCTACAGTCTTTAGGATAAAATACCTTTTTGTGTGGATCCTAATGGAGTGCTGATTCCTACTGGACACTACTGCAACATTGAAAGCAACACCTCAGTAAGTAAGCCATTGTACCAGATGCAGTACACACTGTCTAAACATTACTATGGTTGATTCCATCTCACTGTCTCATGTGGCAAACACTAATCTCTGAATATTTAAGTTCAAATTCACTGTAGAAATGGAAGCATCTTAGAAAACAGAAAAGGTTTTGCTCAACAATCACCTAATACATATGATAGCAAACCCAAGCATTCTCACGCATCTAAGTTGATGAGTTGGTGTCTTCTTGGTTTTTTTCTTTTATTCAGATGGGACTTTCTTCCTTCACTAGTAGTAGGTATTGCATTTTCTCTAAAGATCTAATTCTATCAGAACCAACTTGCAACATTTCATTTAGGTTCTCAGAATTGCTTCAGCTTTAGCCTAATTTTATTAAAGAACTAAATAAGAACATCTGTCCCAAATTTTGCATATTTTTAACAAATATTTGAAATAAGTTAAAAACAAAATTCAAAACAACAAAAAGGTACAGGGAAGAGAGTCTGAAAACATGAGTAGAGAAAGACATTTAGCATATTTATGACCAATGTTTCTTATTCAATATGTGACCCACCCATGATAGGCACAAGGCAGATATTCCAGTTGAATATACTACAGTTACAGCTCCATGCTATTCAAACATCTAGATTAATCTCAGACAAAATACAATGTATTAGCTATCTCTAGATATCCTAACCCTAATTCACACTGTTGTACACTTGTGTAAATTTAAAAATGAAAAAAAAAAAAAAAGGAAAGAAAAACTAGTGGAGAAAAACAGAATGGGGGGAAGACAGAATTGTTCAGTAGTTTAAATCCTTCAAAAATTAAATAATCAGGCACTGGAGATTTGTTTGGCAGTCCCAGGCTTTTTAACCTAGCTGCTAAAATTATACTAGAAAGAAAGCTTCAATATGGTTCTAATAAATTCACTGGAGACAGTTTGCATCTTAAAGAAAACATAAACTTGACCATCTGGATTAAGTTAAGGCAGATTTTTGAATATTTTTCTTCCTTTAGTCCCATGTATATGACTAGCAACATCATATTTGGCACAGCAGTAACCTGTGACGGGCTTCATGGCTCTTTTGAAAGCCTGCTCCAAACTTGTGTAATTAATGGTAATCGTCATGACAAATGACAGAAAAGGAAAGCCTGATTTTGTAGTTTCCTTTGCTTAAGATAGCTTCTGCTATTGTACTTTCTTTTCATGATACCATAACATACTCAGCAAGTAACATTTACAGGCAGCTATATCTGATCAGTTAGTTGCCTAAAAGGAGTATTTGACTCCAAAAAAACCACAATGCAAGACAAAAAAAGTACCTGCCCATAAGACCCATGTTATTGATGAGCTCCTAGGTATGTAAAATATGCATAGTCCCATTCTCCTCAAGACAGATGGGTGTTTCATATTTTATCCCTACTCAAAGGAGGAACAGACAAGCTATGTTTTTTATATTACAGTTAACAAACAGCAACAGAGAAACCAACAATTAAAAGTACACAGACAGCACAAAAGAAGTGCTAAGCAGGAGGGAAAGACTCAACAGTTACTGAAGTAGCCCAGTTCTCCGTTCAGCAAAAGTTGTTTGCTCTTCACAAAGCACACCAAATTTACATACAACTTATACACATGTCAGGTATAAAAAATCCTTTTGATTTTCTGCCCTGGAACTTGAAGATGAATTTGCCAGCTGCTAAAACCAAGAATTTTACAATCTGTTCCTTACACTGTACTACACAAAGAATTTGAAGCATCAAACACAATTAAAATAAATTTTTCAATGATAAGAAAAACAAATCCTATTTGAAATACAGGAAGTTGAGAATCAAAGTTTTTCCCAAAGAGGGAATCTTGTAGCATATTAAAATACCTGACTCATCAGAAGGTAGCAATAGCAAAAAGAATGTATTTATTATGTCTTTAGAACACACAACAGGTCACCCCTGATTTCTGTTTACACTGTAGTGAGCCTTGAAGCTCCTGGAGCAATTTGTTCAGCTGTGTCTACAGGCCACATTATGTGCAACATTTTATCTAGTAGGTCACATTTTATCTTGCCACCGATATCCTCACATTGTTTTTGTTCTGTGGTCATTACATTGGAAAAATACTGTTTTTGCATAACAGGAACTTTGCCTTACACTTGATAAATAGCAAACACAGAGTACATGGTGTCTAATTGGACAAGAACACAGTGGATTTTACAATAGCTGAAGCTACAAGTTGCTGAATAAGGAGTAGGAGGAGTAGCTCTATTAGGATCTCCACTGATACATCACACTGAATCTGGACACATGAGCATATCTGACAGCAGCAACAGTAGAGCTGAGTATTGCCAGGTCTTCCCCAGAAAGCCTGCCCAGAGGAAGATGGCCATGAAAAGATTGCTAGCCTTGTGAATTCACATTTTGTATTATCTCTAGCTAAACTCATTCTAGTGTTCCAAGTTCATTCCAATGTTCCTGTGACTGATCAAGTTATACAAAGAGCTCCTAGGATAACTTGGACACAGTAAGAGTACATAAGATTGCTTTTGCACCTGAGGATAAGTCCTTCTCCATAAAGTCAGTGCTGCTTGCAAGTTCTGTGCTTGAAGTTAAGGAGAAATCACCTCAGCTACTGCATGGCAGGGTTGATTTATGTACAGAAGATCTTCAATGGTTCTCAAGGGTGGAAACCACAATGGTATTTTTAAGGTAAAAATTTCTTTTTAGGCAAAACAACTGACATGATTTTACAGCACATCCAAAACTGAGGCATAGCCATGGAGGAGTTAAAATAACCTTTCTTTTTTCCCCACTAGGGAGAAATAACAGTCCACGAATTGTTTTGCCCCATTAAACTATTTCTGCCAGACAGGACAATGTGCACAGCTCTCTAGATTGCACAGCCAAAGAGAAGAGGCAGCAGTCCTAAAGGAGAAGTGGCAACAGACCTTAAACAGACTGCACTAAAAAAAAAAAAAAAAAAAAAAAAAAAAAAAAGGAAAAAAATAAGGCACA